>QNQO01004524.1:0-23938 GCA_003290165.1 Berberis thunbergii | reverse complement strand
GGTGGTGGTTATGATGGTCGTGGTAGTGGTGACCAAAGAATTGATTTCTTGAAAAATGTCGAAATTCACCGAATATTTCTCTTTTTTTAGAATGTTTAATTACTTATTAAACATTTAATAATTTTTAATGCAATATATTCATAAAATTATTTAATTTATGTAAGGATCTGTTTGCATTTTGGGGATTCAGCAATCCAAATATAGATTATTGAATCAAATATGTACCCATTGATACTAGCTTGAATCTAATATTATCAATTGAATTATATGCTGATACTAAAATCTATATTCTTCATATTTAAATGTCGATAATAGGTTTTTTTTTTTTTAATATATAATGGCTATTGGTTACATTTGATTGACGATAAATCAAGAAATAAACAATAATGTTTTGAATGAATATAACCTTGAAGTATCTCAATACTTTTTTTTTACATGAAATTTCAAGTACATACAGTAGTATTACATTGTAAGCTGCTCCAATTTGTAATTATTGATAAACTAAATACATTGTTTTATCGGGGTGTCTGACTGTCTGTTATCTCTAGTTTTTAAAATAGAGATTAGAGAATACAGTTAGATGATATCTAAACCCATCAATTTTTTATTTTTTTTTCATGTTTACTTCATTCCAAGTGTTTTGACAGTAGCACGAGAGATTGATAAACTCATTGCATCTGTCTAACAAACAGGAAGAAAATGAACTGTGGTGGTGTGCGATTGCCAGAAAACCTCGTATGGCATCACAACAACAACCATAGATACGCAATCATCCATTTGTGATACGACATAAAAACATAAAGCAATCTGTACATGCCACTTAATGTAGATAAACATACATATTTATATATGTAGAAAATAGATGTTAGAAGCACTGCATGTTTTAAGCTTCAATTCTCTAGGGGGAGTTTTTACTTGAATGTAGGTCCTGCTAACATATGTAAGCACAGCCAGATGGGTCAGCTGGAAGTCCAACCTCTGGGCTTGAACCCAAAGTGGTGAGAACCCAGCAAGGGGAGCTACCAGTGGTTCTTCCAGGGAGCAGTCTGACAGACGATAATATTGGAATTGAAGCAAGTTCATGTGGACAAAGCATGGCTAACATTGAGTAAAATGCATCATGAGTATATTACTGTCAGAGGTGACTAGTGTTGTTACAATGCAAGAGCATAACGGATTTGAGCATGTAATATTGTTCTTTGTATTGTGTTGCTCAGGAAGGTTCAAACAGAATCTGCTAGACGATCTAGAAGAAGAAAACAAGCCACACTTAAAGGGATCTTGAAACACAGGGTATTTTCCAGCTTCCAAGTGTGCCTCTGGTGTTCTGATGATTACTGATTGCATAACATTCAATTAATTTTTCACAGGTTTGATCAAACTGAGATCAGGAAAATGGCATTCTTTACAAGCAATATGTAGACGCAAATCGACAATTCGGTGAAGCTGCTACTGGACAACAGGGTGCTCAAATCAGATGTTGAAGCTCTGAGGGGTGAAGGTAAACCCAACGCATTCTCCATCTGACGAACGAACAGCATAACCCCAGTGAACTAATTTGACTGTATTACAAGTGAAGTTGGCAGGGAAAACGGTGGCTCGGGTTCCTTGACGTGTAGTTTGAACCATCTACTTCAAAGCTATTCCAATCCAGCCCAACCACTGAACACGCATGATATTCCAGGCATCAGAAGTATCGCCAACCATCAGATTAGATGAGATTCTTACATTATTAACCCATCGGGTTCTGGACATATCCCATCTTTGGGTATAGAACATCTTGACACAGGTAAAAGCAATATCAAGCCAAGACTAAACCGAAATATACCCACTATTCAGAGGAATGCAAACCTGGAAAATTTACAAAATAGCCTTAGCGAGGCTCTGAGCTGTGTGTCAGAGATTTGGCAATGAGAATCCAATGTGTTCGGACTTGCATGTAGAACTATGACTTCGATCAATGGTATACTGGATGCCTTACAAGTTTATGGCTTTAGCTTGTGTTGAGCTTCTGCTTCTCCACTTTCAGATCATACTGTGTACTGAAGCATAGTAAGATTTGGTCAAAAAGTCAAAAAAAAAAAAAAAAAAAAAAAAAAACTTAAAAGTCAGTTCACTGACTTTGGCTACATCATGTCCTCAATGTCATAGGATCAGTACAAACAGAACAGTAAAATGTTTGAGGTGTTTCCTCCGAGTGGTTGTATCCGACACAAGCTGTGTGCAACCATATAGAGCACCTATCGCATTGAAGCATCTCTTCCCCATCATCATCATCAGCTAAACATTTGCAGACTACTCTCCAGTTTTGACTTCCCCTTTCAAACTTCAAATCACCAAGCGCAACTCCACTGGCTGACACATCATAATTATCTCCTCCCTGATCTTCTATGTGTATGGCAATGAAGTCTTCAAGCAAACCATAGGTGCCTCTCATGTAGTTTTCAATTTCTACCTTTAGCAAATCGATACTTTTATTTTGAGGCAGAATCAACAGCTCCTGTGGCTTTATTGGGTCTGTGGAGTTTTCTGGAATAATTTTGAAAAAATATTCCTTTTCCCCCTCCTGGGGCTCGACACTCAAACTCAGGATATAACTCTTGGAATTTCGAATGGTCTTGATCGAGTCTCTGACATCATTGTTTGGATATTTCATCAACACCTCATGGTATAAAAATTCCAAGTCATATAGCACATCATCTTCATAGGGCATATATTCTAGTCTATACTCGATTGTAAAAAATAATTCTTCCTGGTCATCTTTTTTCACATGCTTACTCTTTGTAACCAGATAGTCACCGACCAATATGTTGCCCATGCTATCCAAAAGATACTCGACCAATTTCTTGCTACAGTTTGCACGGTCCAGTATTTCAGCGAACAACAACATGGGTTCCTTGACTAGTGCCTCCATGATTTGATCCAACGCATCTTGAATTTCATCATGTAAAATCCTTTTTCCTTGAGTTCAGGCTCTACCTCAGCTAAGAACTTGGACAATTCTTTGTGATTTTTCCTTCTTTCAGTCAAATCCGCAGCTAACTCTCGCTCTGATCGCTTCAGTCCTTGCAAATAAAGAAGGAAGCTAATCAAACCACCAATGTCAACAAAAGGAGAACTCAGTTCTTTATGGTGTTCCTGAATCTGCTGATATTTCTCAATCAGTGCAACAAATTTGTCATTTCGAACACTCTCCATCATTGTGCCCAGGGTAATAGTTTTCACCACATTTGTTGCTTCAGGATATTCTTGAACATTCGTGCCATACACTCCCCGCACTAACTCAAAACCCCACTGGGAGAACCAAGACTGGGATTTTGAAACTCCGTATAGTATTCTCAATTTGGTAGAACCTTTCCAAGCATCATCCCTGACTGAGAGAAATCTGATGAAAAAGTAACAAATAGATCAGTCCATTACAGTTTCACCCTTTCAAAGGTTTTGTTGATTTTTCTTACTTCAAGACAATGTCGTGTTTCAGATAGTTCCACATAGAAACATTATGGCTTTTCTCGTCTTCCCTGATAGGGATCAAAATTTGTATAGTAACACAGTTAGGAATAGGAAGACGGAGGTTTTTCACAGGCGGGGATGAAAAAGATGGGGGTTTTGCACTGTTTCAGAGGTATTACAGATTTAGCATTGAAAGCAAGGGTAAAAATAGCCTAGAATTTGTAGAAAAGGTGTTCAAACAGCTCATTGTTCCCCCAACCCCACCCACATGACATGTCAAAATTTAACACAGAAAGTACTAACTTGGTACAAGAAAATGAAAAATATACATGGCCCTATCGGCAGTGTAGAGATTCAAATGTAAACAATTCTTACCGGGTTTGCAAGGATTGGCAAAATCTTATGGCGAAATCCATAACTTCTCGTCCTCGAAAATACTTGGATCCACCTTGTAGACCGTTTAGGCCCAATAAATGGCCATAGCCATTATTGTGGATTAGGCAATGAAGAAGATGTGATTGATCCTCAAAGACTTTTCGTTCTTCCACCTGAAAATCCAGTGTGTCTGTTGTTGGAATGATCAGGTGATAGACAGAATTACAGACTATATGCTCCTTCCACCCTGAAATTATAAAAGAAAATGTTATATATATTGAATCCAAACTTTGTGCAAATTAATTTAATTTGAATAGTAACTCACCCATGTAGCTGCAGTGATTGCAGTATGGTAGTGAACTGATATACTGGTCATCAACTTCCACTCTAGCAATGAAGAGAGGAACAACAGTATTCTCTCTTTTGAGATGCATCACCCACCAATTTTCTTTTATATTTGTGGTAAAATTATGAATGAGATCTATGATGTTGTTACTAAAAGTCGAACGAAAGAACCCCCAATCCTCATTACCATCAAATTCGTAGGACCTGAATGAAAGACAAACAAATTCTTGAAAATGTCAAAAATGACAAGCACATTAATCAGAGAAAATTTTACGCATTTTCAACATTATTTAGTTTGACATGGTCTTTAGTTCCATGTAACAAGATACTTCATTTTCGTAAAATGTCATGGTGGCACACTTATTGGCACTCTCCATCAGATACTTGATTCTTAGAATCATCAACTTTTTCACAACCATATTATGGCAAGTTGGTACATATACAGACTATGCTCTACAGGTAGACTTTTAATACAACTGGACTAACCATTAATTAATCACTTCACTTCCAAGAAGAAATAATCAATTTATCGTTAATGATGCATACTAACAGTCAACTATGATTTTATGAAGAAACTCGTTTGTTAAATAATCAAAAACTATGATTTTGGTTAGTTATAATTATAAACTGCTGACATATTAGCTATCATTTCTTAGAACTCATTTCCATTTAAGCCCAAGCATTTTATGAAGAAAGCAAAGTAGGCATCACTTCTACAAAAGTGATAAAACTATTATAGATCAAAACCTTACTTCAAAGTTCTTACAGAAATGCTCCTTCCATTAGTTATTTCTCTTTAGATACAACTTAAATTAAAAACCTTATAGGTTTTTCCATTTTAAGAGGTGGTAAACCTCCCATAACCCAAGCCCAGGCCTAGATGCTCTAGGCAACAAAATTTTGTATTACCATCCTCATCATTCCTCAAACTGAAGTAATTGAGATCAAAATCATTTGGTTCATTCCTTTACTACTAGCGAGTCTCAACAATTCGCAAAAGACCCTTGCGCCTCCAAACTCTTTTATTTCAAAGACTGGACAACATCATCCAAGCTACATCTTCCATCTGACATAATTCCATCATTGAGTTTTCGTCTACAAGTTTAGAGAGTTGAAAAGATTGTAGCAAGAGGGAGAGGGTTTGTAGTGAAGATGTTATGAATTTTGAGGTGATCCAAGTCCTTTTAGGGGAAAAAAAGGACAGATCAAACTGTACAAGTGTTGCGCTCGGTTAGTGGGTGTAGATGCTTAGACCTCTTTGGTTTGCCTACGCATCATCATCATCATCATCATTAAAGCCTATTCCCGATACTTTCGGGGTCGACTACACGGATTTTAGTTCTCCAAGCAATGCAGTCTTCCCACATATCATCGCCTAATCCAAGCTCCAGGATGTCTTCCTTCACCACCTTCATCTAAGTTTTCAACGGTCGTCCCCTCCATCTACACCCTCCATTAACTTGTCAATCTAGACATTTTCTAATTGGTGTCGTGTTGGGTCTCCTTCGCACCTGACCAAACCACGTTAAACGCCTCTATCTAATTTTGTCCTCTATAGGCGCAACACCTAAGTATCTTCTAATTTTTTCATTCCTAATTTTATGCTTACGGGTTTTACCACACATCCACCTTAACATATGCATTTCTACTACGACCATCATATTCGTATGTTGTTCCGTAATAGCTCAACATTCTGAACCGTATAGCATGGTTGGTCGAACAATTGTCTTATAGCATTTCCCTTTTAGCCTTGCAGGCATCCTTCTATTGCATAATACTCCCGACATCATTCTCCATTTCATCCAACCAGCTTTAATCCTATAGTCTACACATCTTCTCCAATAGCCCCATTCTTTTGAATTATAGATCCTAGCTATCGAAAAGCCTCGCACTCTTGGACCTCCACGCCTTCCATCTCAATTGCATTACTCCTCCCTCGTGATTCACAACAAAGTTGCACACTAAATACTTTGTCTCCGAAAAACCCTTACTCTCTAAAGCCTCCCGTCACCTATTTAATTTCCAACCTAAACCTTCACTAGTTTAATCAATTAAGACAACGTCATTTGCAAATAACATGCACCAAGGTACATCTTTTTGCAAATGTCTCGTCAACTCATCCATGACTAAAACAAAAAGGCATGGACTTAAGGCCGACACTTGATGTAGTCTTATTAACACTGGAAATTCACTGGACATCCCACCCATTGAGCGAACACTTGTTAAAGCCCATTCATACATATCCTTAATGATATCAATAAAACATTAAGACACTTTCTTCATTCCAAGCACCCACCAAATTAACTCCATGGGGACCCTATCGTAAGCTTTTCTCCAGACCAATAAAAACCATATGCAAACTTTTATGTTCCTCTCAATATTTTTCTATAATTTGCCTAAGCAAGAAGATGGCCTCCGCAGTAGACTTACCTAGCATAAGTCCAAATTGATTCTTCAAAACAGTGGTTCAACTCCTAAGTCTTTGTTCTATGACCCTCTCCCAAAGTTTCATTATATGACTCATAAATTTATCACCCTATAGTTGGAGCAGTTATGAATATCCCAACGAATATGGCATTTTTCTGGCATTATATGACTCATAAGCTTTATCACCCTATAGCTTTATACCTCCATGAATCTGGCATTTTTCTAGTTTCCAAAATCCTATTACAGAGCCTAGTTAGACATTGAATCGCAACTTCTTCAAACATTTCCACGCTTCAATTGGTATATAATCCGGTCCAACTACCTTCCCTATCTTCATTTTTTTAAAGCTTCTCTCACTTCTGTGGCATTAACTCTGCGATAGAACACACGATCCCTCCCTTCCTGTGAAGCATACCTCTCCAAGTTTAACTCCCCTACAAGTGTTCTATTGAGTAGGTTCCAAAATTAATCCCTCCATCTATCTAAAATAGTTTCATCCTGCATTAAAACTCTTCCATCCTCGTGCTTAACACACTTAGCATGACTTAAATCCCTAGTTTTTCGTTCTCAAGCTTTAGCTATCTTGAAAATATCAATTTCTTCTTCCTTTGTACCTAACCTATAATGCAGATCATCATATGCTATCTTTTTAGCTTTCCCTACTGCTTTATTACTCAACTTCTTAGCTTGCTTATAGAGCTCATAAGCTCTAGGCATCCATCTCTTTGCCACTCCTTAAAGCGTCTTTTCTTTTCCGTAATGGCGTAATGCACATCAGCGTTCCACCATCACGTCTCCTTGTCATATACACCTCCTCTTTTGGTCTCTCTTAACTCTTCCTTCGCACATCTTCTGATACGATTTGCCAAATGCTCAAAAACATACGCGCTAGTAATCCTATTATTTGGTTCTAGATTCTCCCAACCCTCTGAAACTGACGGACCACCCAAAATCTTCTTCCTAAATTTATTAACATACATCTCCCTATAAGGTATACACTTAATTCTCGGTCTAACTTGTTCTTTAGCATTATGACCCTTACTCTTAAGACAAAAATCGAGGAATAACAACCTATGTTAGTTTGTCATACACTCCCCTAATATAACCTTACAATTTTTACACCTATCTAAATCGTGTCTCCTAACAAGAAAATAATCAATCTGACTTCTATTACGCCCACTCGCAAAGTTCACGAAGTTATCTTCCCTCTTCTTATAAAAAGTATTCAGGATCCAAAATCCTTAGCTAAAGCAAAATCTAGAATAAAAATCCCCATAGTGTTTTGATCCCTAAAGCCTTGACTTCCATGAACCCTCTCATACCCAACTTTATCCTTGCCTACTTGGCCATTCAAATTCCCGCCTAGAAAAATCCTATCGAAAGAGGGAATTCCAAGAACTAACTCCTCTAAAGCGTCCCACGAATCAACTCCTCTAAAGAGTCCAAAAAACTTTTTTAGTCTCCTTGTCTAAACCCACTTGGGGTGCATATGCGTTAATAACATGCACTATCTCTAGTTCTAAAGTTAATTAAATACTTATGATTCTATCCCCAAACCTCCTAACGTCAACTACTACATCCTTAAAATCTTTATCTACTACTATGTTGTGAAAGATGATGGCGGGTGAGTCACAATTCCCACTAGTAGGTGAGTAGAGAAGACACTAGCTTAATTGAGTGGAGGAAGTGGAGAACCCATTTGCACATTATTTGGTGAATAGAAAATCAACCATCCGCAAATCACGGTAAGTGGAAGGGTGAAGCCTATAAAAGGACCTCCCCATTCCTTCGTTTAAAGCATCTCATTTTCATCTAGGAGAATCTCCAGCAAGAGAAATTAGTTGAGAGAAGTTTGAGTGAGAGAGAAATCTCGAACGGGTGTAAGTAGGTTATGGGTTTGTGAGTTTGAAGAGTGTAATCACTGTAATTCCCTTTTAATAAAGATCTGCCGCAACCAGTGGACGTAGCCCAAGTCGGGTGAACCACGTAAATCTTTTGTGTTCTATTTTTCGCTTTTATTTTGCAGTCCTGCAAATTTAGTTATTGGAAAATAGTGTAAATCCCAACAATTGGTATCAGAGCCATGGTGGTAAATTCTATAAAAAAAAATTATTGCACTGTTACATTTGCATGAATAGTAAATTTCGTGAATAGTAATTTTGTCGATCGGGTTCGTCGACAACGGTGTTCTAATACACGGTGGTTCACAGGAAAAGTCAGAGTAGTGTAATTGAAACACATTTAGATAAGTAATATTCATCATCATTTTGATAACTTGCATATGCCAATATGTACAAAAAGTCATACAACTATTTAGAATTGAAATGGAAACATAATAAAGTTGCATAACATAGCAAAAAGATGCACTACATAAGTGTACTTAACTTGCCTATCCACTAAATCACTAAAAAAGAAACAAACAAGAAAAACATAAAAGCATAATAAAAACTAGTTCTTCAACTTCTCATTGGTTTAACTTTGGAAATTTGAAACAGTGTTTGAAAAATTAATGGTTGAATTTGAAACAGTGTTTGGAAAATTGCAATTTGGTGAGGCATCGCCCAGCAGATCTCATTGGTTTAACTTTGGAAATTTGCACCAAATTTCGATCCATATGCTGAAATATTACAATCTATAACAATAGCCCCCAAGGAGTCGTTCTCTTGTCTAAAACTCTAAATACCCCCTTTTAACTTTAAAAGACAAGTGGGCTGCAATAGGTTGATTTTTAAGCTGTAAATGGGGCTGAGGCAGTCCGAGGCGGACGCCTCACTTCACCGCTCTGCCTTGCATCATTTTGAGGCGCCTCTTTGCCAAAATGCCTCGAGGCGCGCCTAGGCGTCCGCCTTAATAACACTGATCCAAAGACAGCCAGATTCAAGTGGAGTGATGGCCGCAGATGAAGGAAATGTGAAAATTGAGAAGTTTGATGGTGCGGACTTTGGCTTTTGGAAGATGCAGATTGAAGATTATATGTACCAGAAAAAATGTATCAACCTCTCTCAGATAAACAACCAGAGGGTATGGATGATGAAGAGTGGCCTCTTCTCGATAGACAAACTCTCGAAGTTATCCGATTGACATTGTCCAACAATGTTGCTTTTAATATAGCAAAGGAAAAGACCACGACTACTCTTTCCAGCATGTATGAGAAGTCATCAGCCTCTAACAAGGTTCACTAGATGAGGCGATTGTTCAATTTGGGGATGACAGAAGGTGCATTGGTGGCTCAACATCTGAATGAGCTCAATAAAATCACAACCCAGTGGAAATGATGAAGTTCGGGCTTTGATTCTCCTATTATCTCTACCAGACAGTTGGAATGCTACTGTTACAACGTTCAACAGTTTGTCAGGAAACAATAAGTTGAAATTCAATGATGTTCAAAATTTGGTATTAAGTGAAGAAATTTGGCAGCAGGAATCAAGTGAAGCGTCAACCTCCTCAGCTTTGCACATAGAGTCTAGAAGGAGAACTTCAGAAAGAAATTCAAATCGCAACAGATTGAAATCTAGACAAGGCAAATCTAGATCGGGAAAGAAAGATTGTAACAGCTACAACTGCGGTAAGAAGGGTCAGTTCAAGAAGGATTGCCGAGCACCGAATAAAGATATCGATGCACAGGAATCTGCCAACGTGACCGAAGTAGCAGGTGACGCTATGATTCTAAGCGTCCACAGTCTGACTGAATCATGGATCTTGAATTCAAGGGCATCTTTCCACTCCACCTCATGCCAAGAAATCATGGAAAACTATGTTCATGGTGATTTTGGGAAGGTTCATCTAGCTGATGATAAAACAACCTTGAAGATCATGTGAAAAGGAGACATTCTGGTAAATTTGCCAAACCAGACAACATGGAAGTTGCAAGGAGTAAGACATTTTCATGGTCTTCCATGGAATTCGATCTCGGTAGGACAGCTTGATAAAACATTTTCAGGCTGTGAATGTAAAATTACCAAAGGACCACTCGTCTTTGCTCATAGTACGAAGAAAGGTACTCTCTACACAACCTCAAACTTAAGGAGTGTCATCACAGTAGCAGATCATGATGACAAATCAAACCTATGGCACCAAAGGCTTGGCCATATGAGCATGAAAGAAATGAAATACTTTTTGTCAAAGGGGAAGCTGTCGGATCTAAAGAATGTATATGTCAACCTATGCAAGAATTGTATATTTGGCAAACGGAATAAGGTCAGTTTTGCAAAAATTGGCAAGACACCCAAGGCAAAAAAGTTAGAGTTGATTCATACAGACGTATGGGGGCATCTCGCTCATTGTATTATGTCACATTCATCGATGATGTAACGAAAAAGGTGTGGGTCTATTTCCTAAAGAAAAATCAGAAGTCTTTGACACCTTCAGAAAATGGAAAGCCGTGGTGAAAAATGAAACTAGGTTGAAAGTCAAGCGGTTGAGGTCTGACAATGGAGGAGAGTACAAAGAAAGTAAATTCATAGAAATTTGCGAGAACAACAGGATCAAAATGGAGAAAATTGTTCCCATGACACCGTAGCAGAATGGCGTAGTGGAGTGCATGAACAAAACTCTGAATGAACGTGCCAGAAGTATGCGAATACATGTCGGCTTACCCAAGATGTTATGGGCTAAATGCGTCAAACACGGTGGCCTACTTGATCAACCATGGGCCCTCAATTCCTTTGGATGGAGAAATACCAAAGGAAGCCTGGAGCGGAAAGCTTGCTTTGGAGAAATCACCCATCCATAGTGTGAGACCCTGAAGTGGGTGGACCTGAAGGTGAGGGTGAGGGTTGGAGCCCAATAGGTCCAACAGGCCCAAGAGGTTGGACGAGCTACAAAGGGGGACATAGTCCCACATCACCTGGGTGCGGGAGGGGAATGTGCTACTTATGTGTGAGGTTGGATCCCCATAGTAATAGGCCTTTTAAAGCCGTGGGGCCGACTGGGCCCAAAGCGGACAATATCTTACTGTGCAGATCGAGCTATTACAGAATGGTATCAGAGCCTAACCCAGCCAGAAGTGTGCCAACGGGGACGTTGGGCCCTAAGGGGGGTGGATTGTGAGACCCTGGAGTGAGCGGACCTAAGGGTGAGGGTTGGAACCCAATAGGCCCAACAGGCCCGAGAGAGGTTGGACGAGCTACAAAGGGGGACATAGTCCCACATCGCCTGGGTGCGGGAGAGGGATGTGCTACTTATGTGCGAGGTTGGATCCTCATAGTAAGAGGCCTTTTAAAGTCGTGCGGGCCAGTTAGGCCTAAAGCGGACAATATCTTACTTGTAATTGCCTAGTCAGTGTTCATATTTTTCACAAAACTTAATTAGGTTGTTAGCTGTCTTTTAGTTATTCTTAGTGCTAGTTGGCAAACCCTCTAATCCCCGATTCAGAACGATCCCTACTTATTCTATACTACAATCACAAAGCAATGTATTAAGTTGTGTGGTATTAAAATAGCTCATCAATAGACTCCCTCATGTAAAATCAGACGTGGGAATTAGTTGAACTACCATCAGGCAAGAAAGCTCTCCATTACAAGTGGCTTTTCAGGATCAAAGAAGAGCATAATGGAAGCAATTTCTACAAAGCAAGATTGGTTGTCAAAGGCTTTCAACAAAAAGAAGTTGTTATCTGCGCTATATTGTTTCATGCGTTCTGTCTTTGTAACATGTGAAATCGACAGTTGGGTTGGAATTGAAGGGTTTGAGATAGAGGCGATTAGGGTTTGAGCTGCTCGCAGGGTTTGAACGTGAATGCTGATGATGTTTGTCTGGTTGATCGAACAAGGATGATTACAATATCTACCCAGGCTGCTAGCGCCTCCATTACCCCTCGTGGAGAAGCGTCCGACGTTGAGAGGGGACATGTTGACCATGCACCAGGTCAGGAACATGGAATGAATGAAGGAATCAATGATACAACTGCTAATGTAAGTCCTTTAATGATATTAGATGCAACAGCTCTAACAGATGAAAACCATGCAACAACACCAGCCGCAGATAACAACAAAACTGCAAACAAGAAGGTGAGTTGGGCAGCGTTGTTTGCCAATCGCAGCCAACAAAGAACAACTAGGCTATCCTATGTCCCTTCATCGATGGTTGACGGCAAGATTGTGGTGCAGATTAAGGTTGCAGAACACGGGGGCAGAATGGTGGAATGCGAACAATACATAGTAGGAAATTTTGTTGGGAAAAGACTCTCATATGGATTCGTAAATGAAAGCTTAAAACGTATCTGGGGTCTAAAAAACGGATTCGAGATGTCTGTCTATGGTGACAAAGCGTTTGTTTTTAAGTTTCTAAATGAAACTGATAGGTTACATGTTTTAGATATGGGTCCTGTGCATATAGCAAGCAGGTTGTTCATTGTCAGGCCATGGAAACCTTATATAGAAGATGATGTGGAGGTGCTCAATTCAGTTCCTGTCTGGGTTAACTTGAGGAAGGTTCCTCTATTTCTATGGAGTCCAGGAGGCTTGCAAACTATAGCCAGTGCACTAGGTGTACCTTTGATGCTTGACAAAGCGACTGAGCAAAGGAGTAGACTCTCCTTTGCAAGGGTTTGTGTTGAGATGAGTTCAACTAGCTTGTTCCCAGCAGAGATTCAAGTAGTTTCAGATGATGGGAGGACTACAAGAGTGGAAGTGGAATACTCATGGAAGCCGGAAAGATGCAAGCATTGTGTGGGCTTTGGATACAATTCTATTAAGTGCCCTAAGCAGAAGAAGGTATGACCCCCTGCTGCAAAGTATTGGAAAGAGGTTCAAGGAAAGCGGGGAGTAGAGAATACAGAGGAAGGGTGGACAACGGTTACCAGTAGACGCAAAGATAAGCAGCATGAGAGTCACAATGAACCAACCGTAGTCACACAGACTGAGAGAAAGAACCAGGAACCTGGTGAGCAAATCAATGGGAGTCAATTGGATAAACCCAGTGAACTGAATGAAAGACAGGAAGATAGATGCAATGACAATCAGGTTGCAGAGCAGCAGGACATGGGCAATGAAATGCTTACTGACAAGCCAAGTGCTGAGAATGTAGCACAATGCATCCAATTGAATGAGCCTCAAACTATAATGCAGAAAACCCAATTGAATGAACCACATTGTGCAGGTTCAAATGGTAATCAGAACATGGTAACAGTTGCAATGCAAGCAACATTACCAACTGCTGATATGATACCATCACCTAGGCAGGATGACATTGCACAAAATGTACCTTGTACAGGGCGAGAAAATGGGCGAAAGAAGGAGACAGCATCAAGGGCAATACAAGGAGGAACAAATAAGAAAATGGAGATTATAAATACGGCTCAGAATAAAGGGAGCAACAAGCACCAGCAAACCCAGACCAGAACCCATAACCTACGCAGCAAGGGCAACCAGTTTGAGGTATTACAAAGACTGGATCAAGGGAATGAGAATGTGATAACCAGGAAGCCTCAAACCAAAACACCTAGACCTCCTGCAGGACAAGGCACATCTAACCCGATAGGGGGAGGGGATCAAACTGAGGTATGTTTAGATGATTAGAACTGCTTGTTGGAATGTTAGGGGCCTAAGTGACCCCTTAAAGCAGAGTGAAGTGCACAAACTTATACATAAGCAGAAGATCAGTATTATAGGTTTGGTTGAGACTAAAGTTAGTAATGAAAAGAAGGAGAAGATTCAAAGAGACCTGGTCCGAGACTGGCTAGTAATTGATAATAATGACAGTGCAAGGAGGCAGAATATGGGTAGTCTGGGACCCTCAAGCAGTTAACATCAGTGTGATATCTAGATCTGACCAGGTCATATTTTTGAAATCTATTTGGGCTAATGGATACACATGCATATTGACCTATGTATATGGCAGCAATTATAACTCCACCAGGAAGAGCTTATGGCTAGAACTTCGGAACTTCTCAAGTAGCAATAAGCTTCCATGGGCAGTTTTGGGAGACTTCAACTCGATGTAACAAAATTTCATACTTAAAGTCAAATAAACAATCCACACACAAAATTTTCAGGGGTTAGTCAAAACACATTAGATTTGATGCCGTTTGGTTTGGAGAAAGTGGGATTTCTGACAAATACCATCTTCAACTCATGTAACAAGATGTCAGTATTCCCAACTTAATGCCACTGTAATGTTTATATTAGCCCCATGGAATCCAATTTCAACAAAAAAAAACAACAATCAAGTAAAAAAAAAAAACAAATTATTAGAAATCGAAGAAGTAATGATTTAAGTAATTACCTTTCCAGGCTTTCCTTCAATCGTCTTTGCAACAAAGTCTCCAATTGTCTTTGCAACAAAATCTTCTTCATCTATAGGGTAGTAAAAAGTAAAATTCAACAAATATTCAGATCACGTCATAATGAAGTGTGATGGATATAACAGAAAATCTCACAAGTTATTGTGAAACCTATTACTAAATGAGAAACAAGAAGAGAAAGTTGGAGACAAGAAGACAAAGTTGGAGATAATGAAATTTCATGCTGAGCTAATCACTGTGCATGACCAAACTAAACTAATTCAATTTAACTAATTTTTAAAACTAGTGTGAAGAATAAATGTAGAAACTGTGAAGCATTAACACAAAAAGAAAAACAGGATGAATAGCAATAGACGATGATTTTAGAACCTGAATTGGGAGTGTGTCACGCGCGAAGGTTTTCTTGAAATATTTAAGTAAGTTGGCGCATGATTCAAATTTATGAAAGAAGGGCTACTTACTCATTTTCTATCTTTAGTTAGTTAGGGACGCCGTGTTAGGCACGTGTCGAGTTATTAGCAATGTAAGTTGAATTTTTGTTAGGGGTTCCTTGTTATAAAAAGACTGTAAGGAAAAGCAAAGAAGATTTCAGAAGTAATGAGGCTCTTGCTCTTCAGAAAGTTGAGAAGTCCGTAATTCGATCCAATTTTATCTTAATATCATCTTTCATCTTGTTCTTATTCCTCAAATTGATTGCCAATCAGTCACGATCGTGGCAATTGATATTAGAGTCGTTACGATCCACCAACCCGAGCAACCATGGGAATCACATATAATGAGATGAAAGCATTCATGGAGAAGACTGTGAGAGACCAACTAGAGATATATGAACAAATTGAACTGGTGAAGACCGAACTGAAGATGCTAGCAGAGGCAAGTGAAGCAAGAGAGAAGACATTAAATGCACGATTTGAATAGCTGCTTCAATTAGTGCGAAATCACCATGGAATTGTCAGATCTGGGGATTCAAGCAACTCTCCGACCATGCACATCACTGGAGCAGCCGATCCAGCCATTAATCCATTAATTTTCTCTCCCATACTCTATGGGAGACCCTGGTAAGTTCATTCGTTCTCCAAAGTTGGATTTTACCCAAATTGATGGAACCAATCTCAACCATTCCAAATATGGTATATATGCATCTACTGCCAGTGATTTGTCTACATGGAATGCATTTGATGAAATGTCAACAAGAGAAGTTGCCTCCAAGGAACCCCTGTTATCTAAACAATAGGCGAAGAGTTAGAATGCACACGGAAGGTATATGATGAAATGTCTACAAGAGGTGTTGAGAGTCCTAGGGAGGCCTCGGATTTATTCCATGAGACACAGATGTTGAATGATGATAGAGTTAGGCCAGACAAGGTAACCATAGCAAGTGTTTTTTCTGCTTGTCTTTCTCCTGGTGCAATTGGCCAAGTTTTGGATTTATTGCCTAGTCAAGCAAGGCTTCGAGGGATTACTTACTCTTCTCGGATAAAGGTTAAGATGAAAATTCAGGTTGTCAAGAGTGTGGCATCTCAATTAGTGGAAGGCAGGAAACTTTTCTACTTGTATTTGCTACATTCCTCTGATGTGGCTTTACTTGGATGTCCTCTTATCATTGCTATATTGAGAACTTTTGATGTAACTGATGAGGCATCAAGAGTATTGCATTTGTGACTGCTCATATCTTGGTCTGAACATTTTCAAAATTGATAGAGTGACCAACAATGGAAACCTTCCAGCTTCAGGACTTAGCTGGATATGGAGTAACCATGGCAGTTGGGAAAAAATCAGCAACTTCCTATGTTCACGATGTTGACACTCAACTCGGCAAGCAAGGATCACTCCCGAATCTAGAAATGGAAAGCGGTTCTGACCCATCGTTTCATGTAGATGCTGCTACCCAAGTCGGTTGGTATGTCCTCATGGAGAACCAGGAACATGTTGGTCCATATGCATTTCCCTAGTTGCAAGAACATTTTATGAATGGATACATTTCTGAAAATTCACTCTCATGGGCTGAAAGAAGAAGTGATCGAATACCCTGGTCCTCAATTCCAGAGTTATTTATAGGATGTGCTCTTCATAGATCCAGCCACACTGCTGGAAAAGAGATTTTTACCAATGAAGATGAATTTGCCAAATGGCAGGAAGAAGTCAGAGAGGATGAGGTTGAAGCAAAGGTGCTAAAGCATGATGCTACATCTGATGGAGCTGGTAACTTTACACAAACAAATTACTTGGATGGAGATGGTGGTTTTGTGAATTGGGTTAGGAATGAGATGAATGCTCTCCCAGAGCATATACAAAGTTTTAGGAGCTACAGATTGTTTGGCCACAAGAAGCATTCGATCAGAAGATAGCAACTCATTCAGAAAGATTGTTTGACCTTCTCTATACTAAGGAAGCATCAATGGTATTCAAAGCCATCCAAATGCTCCTTTCTTCAGCCTAAGCTTGAGTATATAGGGAATATTGTTAGCTTCCAAGGTGTAGATATTGACCCTCAAAAAATGGAGGCCATGTACACTTGGCTTACACCAACAAACATAAAAAAATTATGGGGTTTTCTAGGGTTGACAGGCTACTACAAGAAATTCTTCAAGCACTATGGACAATTGGCACAGCCTCTTACTGACTGTTTCCATTGAAACTTTCAAACAACAAAGGCTTTTCAAGACCTAAAGGAGGCCATGTGTCAAGCTCCGGTACTGGCATTACCTGATTTCACTCGTCCATTTTATCTTGAGACAGATGCCTGCACAGGGGGAGTAGACAATACAGCAATAGATGCTTTGTCAAGAAGGGGTGTTGAGCAGCGTCCTGCCAAGCTATTACAACTATTGTACCTCAGTGGATTACTGAAGTAGCTCATAGATACACTGATGACATTGCTGCACAATCTATCATTGAAAAACTGATCATGGACTCTTGCCAGTGGCTTGATTAAACACAAGGGGTGTATCCATATCGGTTCAACCGGTCCTCTAACAATCAAGGCACTGCTAGCTCTCCGCAGCTCAGCTCTTGGTGGCCACTCTGGTATGACAACTACCCACCACAGACTACGACAATGTTTCCCTTGGCCAGGTATGAAACATCAATTCACAGAGTTTCATTACAAACTACAATGTCTGCCAGTGTAATACGACAGACCTATCTGCTTATGGAGGTTCCCATACATGCATGGCAGTACATTTACATGATTTTCTTGATCGCCTCACTGAGAATCGAACAAATATACAACTCAATATATGGAGTAGCAGTGATACTCCCCGAGAGTTGATTGAAAATTAGAATTTCAATAAACCCTATGACTTCATAAAACCCTAAAATAAACCCTAATCAAAGAATTTCAAGACAAACATGTATCAAACAAACAATCGCACAAAAAAATGAAAGAGAAGAAGAAATCACGTTGTTAAGTGCCTGAATATGCACAGAATAGATTCAAAGAGCCGTGAACCGTGGGAAATCCTGATTCAGAGAAGAAACGAATGATCAGAACGCAACATTGAAGCAACACGAACAAGGGATGAGGACAATCAAATCAACACCTGTTGAAGAAGAAATCCGTTGTGAAGTACCTGAATTACTGAATATGCAACAAAATCGATTCAAAGAGCCGTGAACCGTGGGAAATCCTGATTCAGAGAAGAAACGAATGATCAGAACGCAACATCGAACACATAATCAAGAATCGAAGCAACACATAATCAAGAATCAAAGCAACACACCTGTTGAAGCTCAACAAAACCCTAGAGAATGTAGATGGTGATAGCAGCGAGTGGGAGAGAAGAAAATTCGTTTTGGGGTTTTTTTTAGGGCAAATGCGATTGGGTTTCCTCTAGCTTTCTTTTCAACACTCTCAACTTCTCTTCTCCTCTTCTTCTCTTATGTGTGAAGGAAAGAAATGAAAGAAACGAACCAGCTATTAGTTACACTAAATAAAAGCCACGTGGCATTGTGGTATTTCTCCCGCCAAAAAACATGGTTTAGATTAATGGGTCGTGTTGTGAGAAAGTAAAATCGTGTTGGGGCGGATTTGGTTAATGGTATATAGAGGTTGGGGCGGATACGAATATCCAAACTGTATCTGTTTATTATTCGGGGCAGATACGGATTTGGCCATATCCGCCCCACGGATATATGTTTAACCGATTAAATTACTACAATACCTTTGAACTATAAATAGGAAATAAACCTTCATCTCACATTCTCATAATCTCATTCAGTCATTCTCACAATCTCATTCGAAGAGGTCTCACAGTCGTCTCTCACAGCGAAGGGTGGTCGAAGGCAGCTTCTCACAGCGAAGGGTGTCGGTGGTCGAAGTCGGAGCCTCCCACAGCGACAGACTCGACACTCGAAGCTCCCGCCTTTCCAAAGATCTGAGATCTAACATCAAAGATCTGATATCTTACTGATGATCTGAGATTCTTTAGATCGATTTTTTTAACGGATATTTGGGCGGGGCGGGGTGGATATCCGCCAATCTGTATGGGGCGGAGGTGGTTTTTAAATAAATTTATAAACGGATTGGCGGGGTGGATCTAGGGATCCGTTATTCCTGATGGAGCGGGGATGAATTTGTTCAAATCCGCCCCGTTGCCATCCCAACCATCTACCCCAAACCCGACCTATTTAGTAATTGTGTCAACTATATCAGACCCGTTTGGCACAATTTTACTTATATACTAGTTCACTAAAATGTCATGACGAAAATTATTTTCATATATTGAAATACTAATATTCAAATATCCTAACTTGCTCGCCAAATATAATCCAATATTTTCATCTTCTCTCTGATTATGTAGAGTCAAACATTCCAACCACTTTTCTTTTCTCCTTTGAAGATTAAGATCATCAATATTTAGCTCATTGTATTTAACAATATAATATGCCTTTTGAGTTAGAGTTTTGGCTTATTTACTATAAACAAAAAATTTAAATAAGCAATACATGTCTCTCATGTACGTTTCGATTGCTTACGAACACATCAAGATGAAGTGGTTGCGTATAATGTTCATGTATCATTTGGTCATAAACAAATGAATTATGAACTCCTCGTCTATGACGAAATTCATTAGTCCAAAAAGCTATTCATTTGTGTCTCTCGAAAATTTTGCTATTTATTATGAGATATTCTTGGTAATTGAGAAATCCTCTCCCAACTGTTCATCAAGACGACGCGACACAAACTTGAATAGCTTTATGTTCTCCTCTTCATTATTCGAACCTGGATTCTCCAATGCTGCATACTTCAATATCTCCTTCATTAACAACATAAGGAACTTGCTTAACTGCTATAATATGGTGTCCAAGACCCTTCGAATAACATCAACCGCCCATTTTTTTGTTAGATTTTTTATTATTATATAAAATTTATGATGAAAATCTTATTTTTACAGTTATATTATGTAAACAAAAATAAGTTAAGAAATGTTGAGAATATCCATTTTATATGTACGGGTGCGGCACAATAGAGAAATACTAGTACCAAATTTTAAAAGGTCATATCTTTTCCTTTAGTTTGAAACAAACTCGTTGAATGAGTTACATGTTTTATAAGTATCTATAATAGTAGAGGTGAGTGAATGTCTATAATTAGTTTGTTTCATGAACCCTTTAGTCTGCTTTAGTGTCTGTATTGTTTTAAGTTTGGGAAATGTTGAGATATTCAGAGAGGTATTATTGGTGTGATGATATTAGGTCTTAAGTAGCTTATGCCAAGATGTTGTATGTGTTGATTGATTCATATCGGTGTGAGAAATTTAAAAAGGTATTATTGGTGTGATGATATTAGGTCTTAACTAGCTTTTGGGTCAATCGGAACACGTCCAGTGATTAGTTCAGTTGATTAATCTCATATTGGTTTTAACTTAAATTTGCAAAACCCTAGAATATGATGCTCGGTAAGCAACCATGGTTGCAACCTAATATCTTCCTTCAGTTTTATCTAATTCGTATTTGTCTTTGTTTGAATAAAATGCAGGTTGGCATTTGACAGTAAGACTATTATGTATTTTACGAGACTGGGATCTGTCTATTTAGGAATTCCAATATGATATCATCCTAACCCAATGAACAGTTTTTAAAACCTTTTACATCGATGTACTGATATTATCTTAGGACGAATCATTTTATTTGGTGTATACTGTATGCATATTGTTTGTATGGATCAACATTTTCTCCAAAGTGCTCTACATAATTAATTAGCAATCAAACTTGTCGGAGTGGATGGGGTGATTGTTGAGTACTGCATTTGCTGTTATGTTTATTAAATAGCTCTGAATGTTCTATTTGTAACTCTTGAGTTTTTGGTAATATTTGGCATTAACTAGGAATCAGTGGATATTTTTAAATAACTTATGTTATATGTGTTGTATCAGTAGGTCCAAACTGCAAATTGGCATATTTATATCCCTTGGTGATTAATTATCTTTAAATTATTTTTTGCTAGCTCATATGTCAATGCATCCTAGTAAGTTGGCAGATTTATAAGTATTAGTTACTACTCACTAGGTACAAGTACATCCATTGAATGACATCAATATGTTGTTTGTCTTGTTCACTTAATTACTTAGGTATGTATCTGATTTGTGTATGTGTAGTTGTTAAGTCTCTTCTAGAAATAATTTGTTTATGTGTGGTTGTTCAGTTTCTTTTGGGATATATATATTGTTAATAACTTTAAAAAAAAATTCATGGGCTTTATAATATCAATTTATAATTTTTTGAAACAAGCATTATAAATTAAATCTTCCGGAGAAAAAAAATTTCCATAAAACAAACTGAGTCTAATGTTCATCTTTTTCCCTCTTTCACCACCCCTCCTTTCAACTTCTCTATTATCTATTGTCGATTGTCCATGCCATTTTGGCAGGAAAGTATAAGGATCTTTAAGCCTTCAAATGCTCAAAAAAGACGACTTGCTCTTTAGATTTTGAGTGAGTAGAAGAAATCATGTTTTTATTCTTTTGAAATTAGCTAGTGTGCATATTTTGAATTTTGTTAGTTGTGTGAATGCTACGAGTTTTCATCACATTTTTTGTTTAAAGAGAACTCAAAATTTGATTGTTATTGTTTTGAAAATGTTTGACTTTTTGGACAACCACATTTTGCTTTCACAAGACCAGTTCTTTTTCACCTGCAAGTTCAATTAGGTACCACCGTCTTACCATTCCTTCAATGGGGTTGTTGAAACCTTCAATTAGGTTTTATGGGATTCTTTTTATTTTGAATATTTGGTGCAAGTAATTATGAGGTGTGTCTGTGTGTATGAAAGGGGTTTTCTTGATTGGCCTTTATTTCGATCGATTGAGAGAGAGGGTTCAAAACCCAACCTTACAATATAAGTGCACTTAGAATCCAATGTTTTTGCAATGTAATCTACATTCATGAAGGAAAGTTCAGAAAAAAAATTTCAAAATTAAGTTAAGAAATGTTGAGAAGATCCATTTCATATGTATGGGTGCAGCGCAGTAGATAAATACCAGTACCAAATCTTAAAATGTCATATCTTTTCTTTAGTTTTAAGCAAACTTGTTCAATGAGTTGCATATTATTATAGAAGTATATATAATAGTAGAGGTGACTGAGTGTCTATAATTAGTTTGTTTCATGAACCCTTTAATTTGCCTTAGTGTTTGTATTGTTTTAAGTTTGCGAAATGTTGAGAAATTTGGATAGGTATTATATTGGGTTGTGTTGATATTAGGTCTTACGTAGCTTATGCCAAGATGTTTTATGTGTTTTTTTATTCATATTTTAGGATATTTACTGCTTGGGATTCTTTGAAGTGCGTGAACTGATGAACATTTCATCAAATGCACAACTTGTCATGTTGAGCTGAAGAACTTTTGGGATAGTTGGAACTTGGAACGCGTTCAGTGGTTACATTGGTTCATTAATCTTATATTTGTTTTAATTTAAATTTGCAAAACCCCTGAATATGATGCTTTCTTATGATACATTTTTGGTGCTAAGAAACAATGGTTGCAGCCTAATATCTTCCTTCAGTTTTATCTAATTCGTATTTGTATTTGTTTGAATAAAATGCAAGTTGGCATTTGACAATAAGACCATTTTGTATTATATGAAACTGGAATTCCAATTTGATACAATCCTAACCCATTTAACAATTTTTTAAAGCTTTTAAATCCATGGTAGTGATATACTGATATTTTCTGAGGACGAGTCATTTTATTTGGTGTATGTTGTTTGTGATGATACATCACAATAGACCAACATCGCTGCCACACACATGGCAGTGAACATCCATCGCGAGGATCTAGCATCTCATTTATTGGGTCAGCTAGTAAAACCCAAGAATGTTAAAGCCGACCACAAAGGCCCAGACGAGACCCACTATAAGAAGATATACACAAAACCCAAATCCAGGCCATGAGCAAATCAAAGCCCAAATCCAGGCCCGACACGAGTTCTTTCATAAAGAAGAGGAACGTTGCACAAAAAAGAGTCGTGGAGGGAGTCCGCCTCCACGGACGCATTTTCATTAATGAGAAGATTGTTATAAGAAACATCTCCTTCTGTTGCACCTCATATGCTTAAGTCGTGCATAGAATTAATCGCGACTGATATACACATAATTATTACAAATTATGACCCTTAATTTATATATGTTAGTGCTTCAATTAATATATTTTATTCTAATTATTTCAACTTTTATGTTTTTGTAGGAATCTGCGCGCGTGAACGATAAAGTCGCATTAAGGCGACAAATTTGAGAAAATGATTAATTTGTCGATTCTAGCGGTGGTACAAAAGAGTGGTTCACACATCTAAGCCTAACCCAGCTTACTTTAACCAAGCTCAAGCCCAAAAAACTAGAATCCTAAACCCAGCCCAACAAGGAAATAGGGTTCAGGTTTCTCTATGGCCTTCTCTTGGAAGCTCCTCCTCTCTTCCACGTTTTTCTTCCTCTCTTTTCCAGCCTCCATCTCCACCTCCACCAGGGCAGAGACAGAGCTCTCTCGCCACTAACCAACCACCACCTCGCCACTAACCGACCTCGCCACCGCCACTAACCAGCCACCTTCACCTCGCCACAGTTCTCTCTGTCCATAACACAGCCGCCACCACCATCGC
>QNQO01004523.1:0-24001 GCA_003290165.1 Berberis thunbergii | reverse complement strand
CTTCAGCCTTTGAAAGTGAGGATAATGAGATGGACGAACATTTACCGGAGAAGCAACTGGTAAAATCGAAATATGGTGATCATGTGCTCGGGCGGGGAAGGGTGTTGGAATTACTAAAGACATCCAAAAAATAAGCAAATAGTGGTTGAACAACAGCTGGAATGGAAGCGCCCAGGTCAACTTCTTGAGTTAACTGTAAAAGAATGTCATGACTTTCCTGTCGTAAAGAACGATGGACCGGGGTACTATCCGTGACCATAGGAGAATTGTCGCCAATTAATGTATACGTACAATTTGCCACTGAAAAGGTCATAATCAGCTTGGAAAAGTCCCAAGTAATAATACCCAAAGAGCAAAGTCATTCAACACCTAGAACCACATCACATCCAGTGATACCCAGAAGTAAGAAATGGTCGTGGAACTCATAATCTTGTAATTTAAGGGAAACATCCCGACAAGAGCCAGGACTATGCAATTGGTCACCATCCGCAAGCATGACGCGTAAAACACCATTATTGTGGATTGGAAACCCACATTGTTTGGCAAAAGACGGGTGCAAAAAATTATGAGTTGAACCAGAATCAACAAGGACAGTGACATGCCTGTGTTTTAATTGTCTAGTAATACACATGATTTCAGGCCGTGGGGACCCAAGAAGAGCATGAAGAAATCCCTAAAAGATGTTCAGATAAAGTATGATCCAAAACATGAGGGTCAACATCAGAAACGTCTTCTTCTTCCTTATTACCCTCGAGGAGCAAAACGTGGGGCTGAGGACAACGATGGCCACACTTATATACGTCATCGCAGTTAAAGCAAAGTCCTTTGGCACGACGTTCTTGTTGTTCAACCATGACTGACGTTTAACACCTGGTGGGATACTAGTAACAGGCGTTGAAGGATTTGTAGCAGGCACAGGGTTAGCAAAATTTTGGACAGGCCATTTAGATCGAGTAGCATTAATGGCATCTTCTTGATATAAAGCCAACTCGAAAGGATGTGTAATACTGGTAGGGTGTAATATCCTAACTCCTGGTTGAATATCAACACGCAAATCCGATAGCAAAATGCTAATCTGATGAGATTCAGACAAACCGGACACCAAATTAGATAGCTTCTTGAACTCGGTAATAAAGGAGCGAACTGTGCCTCGTTGTACTAACTTGGAAAGAGAACTACACGGATCGATATGTTCGCGAGAACCAAAGCAAGAGCAAAGAGCTTTTGAAAACTGTTGCCAAGTTAATACGCCCAGTGATTAGCGAATCCATCGATACCAAGAGTTGACATCACCCTAAAGGTGAAGAGCAGCAATGGGAAGCATCTATTTGCTGGAAAGGCCGTTGAGTTCCTGGTACTGCTCGGCCTGAAATAACCAACCATACGGATCAGTTCCGTCTAAACGGGGTAAATCAATACGGAGCCCCTTGCCAGAAATAGGAATAATTGGTCGTTGTTGATCCGGTGGAACGCATGGTGCTGGACGATATGGCTGGAGATTCCGTAACGCTTCTAGAATAGTGGCATTAGTGGTCTCAAGTGTGTGGAGGTGGGATGAAATCCAAGTAACTTGAGCAGTAAGCTCATTGACTTGCTCTTGTAATTCAACAACAGTCATGATGCGCTGAAATTGGATAGATTTTTTTTTTTGAATATCAAAAAAAAAAAAATTTAAGGGACGGACTGCGATTGAAGATGGTTTTGATGGAAGATGACTGCAATCGGGAGGACTGCGATGAACATGAGAGATTTCCTGTTGCTGCTGCTGTGGTGAGATGGATTGAAGATTGCGAGGAGGAAAGCGACGAACTGTGGTGTCGGTGAGTTGTGGTTGCGAGGATGGTTGATGCTGGATGTTGTGGAAGGTAAGTTGCGGTGATGATGTCGAGAGAATGATGAGGATGCTCATAAATTGGACTGATGGCCAGAAGCGATGACGAAGCTCTAGCGATGAGGAAGTTCTGAAATTGGATGATGCTCTGAAACGATTGGGTTGCTGAATCGATGAAGGTGATGGTGACAGCGGTTGCGAGGAAGGGCGGTTGTTGTTGCGAGGAAGCTCTGAACAGGTTGTTTTTTTTTGGATTAAGAACGAAGTAACAAGAAGGAAAATTTTTTTTTGGCTCAGAATCAATGATGCTCTGATACTAGATGATAGAGACCTTGACCTTTTGATTGGAGATCAAACCACCTAAATCATTTGATTGGGGATCAGCCACCAATAAACTGAAATAAAAACTTGTATTGCTTGCCTAAACTCTATTACATCATATGTATTTATAACTGAAAGCAAAATAATAATTCCTAATTGAATTCAAACCTAATTCTAAAAATAATATTTCCTAATTGAATTCAAACCTAATTCTAATCAAACAATAACTCCTAATTCAAAAATAAAATATTGTTCTAACTAAGACATTATAATCTCAAGTAATTGCTAAATAGGTTTGGTATCCTAACATTAGGGTTTCTTTTGGGGTTGAAGATGAGCTCTCAATCTCTTTGGAGGTCTAGAAACATTGGGTTTGTTTTTATTTGATTTGAAGGAGATAAAGTTCGGTTATTTTGCTATCTCCTTTTTTTTACCTTTTCTATTTGAAAAACAATCACAAACACCATTTATAGAATGGAATAGAAATGTCAAAATTCTAAAAAAAAGTTAGAAAATGCTAGCTAACAAACAAACACCATTTATAAAAAGAATAAAAATCTAAAAAATCTAAAAAAAAGTTAGAAAATGATAGCTAACAAGGCTAGCTAGAATTATTATTTTGCACCACCCCAGCCAGGACAAAATATAGGATTTGTGTCTTTAGAACGTGTTGACGTGACGGGAGATTGGTTCACTTGAAAAGTTGTGTTTGGTTGAACTCACATGGACTATTCCAATCACTGGACCATCTGACCCTGATTTTGAACCAATCATTGGTTCGAGGTCACAAGTGGCTCTAGCTCTAGCTCGGCTTCCGACACAAGTTGCTCCCTGAGCTAGTGCGCACTGGCTTGTTGAGAACTCGTTTAAGCTTCTCAACAAGTTGCTTTGCTTGATAAGTTTATCGAATGGATTATGAAGTAGAAGGTCCCATTTTAACGGATTGAGATTGTCAATCTAAGATCTAGTAGCGATTTTTGTATTAGTCATTTTTTTCAAAAATTATTTAACAATGAGATAGGGAGATGAGCAACATGAGATGATTCAATACTTTCTGTGGGGACTAGCTCGTTTGGTCACAGAAACTAAACTAGCACCGAATTATCTAATTACAAAACCCCAACCAGGACTGAGCAAGCATTCTGAGATACATGAGCTGTGTAAAAGAATTGAGCACAAAGGCAATGGAGGAACATTCTTTTCCATTACGTGAGCATGAGCATTACTGAACCAAAGTGTAGTAAAAATCTATTCCTCGCACATCTTTTTATTTTACATCATTTGGACATGATATACTGAGCCCATTGAGCCAAGATCACTGCCATCAGAAAGGAAAAAATCAAGCTCCAACAAACTCCAAAAACATAACCTGCAACGAGAATTCTGTTTAAACACTCATATACATGAAATTAAAATGAAAACAACATGGATTGTACAATTCATCTTTTCGCCAAGTACATTTGAAAACATAAAGGAAAGAAAACAATTGGAAAAGCTAGCGATTCCATAATGGGCGACAAAGGTGCATGTAGCAGCAGATGATTGGTCAGCTTGTAAACCCAATAATATCTCTAGTTGCAATCTAATAGCACATTAGGAGCATGGAATGTGTTTTCGGGAAATTTCGTCGATTTTTTTTTATTTATGAAATGAAAACAGGCGAAAGAAAAAATTACATTTTTTTCGAAATTTGTTTAGGTTATTTCGTAAAAATACAAAAAAAAAACTATCAAAATTTTTTTTAATGACAATTTTTTTGAAAATTTTTGGGATTTTCACAAGTTTTGGAGTTTATCTAATTATTTATTGATTTTTAAAACCATACCCTAATTTTCTTATTATCATTTCTTCTATTTATATATTTATTTTTGAAACCACCCTCTGATTTTCTAATTATATATTGATTTCATGTTTGTTTTACATTTTGGTATTTAGGCTTCATTTAATGTGTTTAATAGATTTATTTACTTTTCTTTTTACATATTTCATATACCCTCAAAATTCATTATATATATGAATTCGAAATTTTTACGTTTTTTCTTTGTTCACCGAAATATTTCTTAAAATCAGAAGACCAAAATTAACTCGATAAACAAAATCACAATCCTTGGTTAGGAGCATATCTTAGATATAAACCTTGCCCATGATCAATCTTTTTTGTTACAGGATATGAAATAATACCACTAGTTGAATAAGTCGAGTTAATAGGATAAGTGTCCCTATTTGGAAACACATTATAGCCGTTGATGGCATGATTATATGGGTTTGATGCAACACTAAAATAATTAGGATAATATGGAGCAATCATAGAAGAATTATTGTTGGAGTTTGTATAGCAAATAGTTCCACATGAAAAGTTAAGTAAAGATAATGTTCTTTATAAGTATTTCCTTACGAGGATAGACTTAATGGAAATAAAATAAAGGTAAATGATTTTGGTCATGTTAATGGTGTTTCATCATCCAGTGTTCAAGACAAAGACCTGGAATATATGAAATCATATTTGTCACGCCCTGATTTTTGAAGAAAACGAAAATCCCAAAATCCACATAGGATTATCCGTTTCCCCAAAACTCGGGACATGAAATCCAATAACAATAGAAACATTTAGCAGCAACGACTAAAACATAGTTTAGAAAATAGAACAAACTAAAATTTATAATAAAACTCTAACCATGAAATTCCGACGTCGCTAGCCCCACTAGCGAAACTCCAGTAACGCTGCTCAAAAGTCTCTAAACCTGAAAAGCTAATCGGCTACATTCCCAAAGGAATGTACCCAAGAAGCAAAAGAACTCACTTGGGTCAGCAATAAAGCTGGTGTGAGAAATCTTCCATCCCAAAATCAATAAAATCGCACGAGATAAACATCAAGTTAAACACAAACAATATACAAACACACCAACATGTGTTCCTCAACGAGGCAAAAATGTGATGCAAGAAAACACAGTTCCAAGAATTTAGTTCCTCAACGAGACAATCATATCATCATCCTAATAAGTAAATATGCATGTACTTGTACTTAGAAGTTGACTATGGCAAGTCTGACCTGCAAAAATATTAGTAGACTTGTCATCCTGCATGAAAAAGGATTAGAAAAAACATAAACGTAGTTTATTCATTTTTATTTGAATTTGATTCATCTTTTTAACGGAATGATCACTTAGACGATACCATATTCGCACCACCTCTGTGCCGAACATACATGTCTGTATGCCTCTTTCATATAAAGGAGGACTACTCCGTCATCCATGCCCAAGTAGGGACATCACATACAAGCATGCATCGCTGATACTCCTAACTATATGAGTACCAAAAGCCACTCTTGGGCTATCAATGCGCATAAACTCACGTCACATTTTTTACGGATAAACATCAAAGCCTATCTTAGGCATAAAAATTCACCTCATTTTCGCAAGACTAACCCAAATGTTATTTTAGTTTCTCTAGTAAGAAATGGGCACCCCAACTCCACAAGACGACCCGCTGGTCATTTAGTTTCTCTAGTAGGAGAGGAAAATAATAAACAAAAGAGGTGTGGTAGTTCTAAGTGATAAAATTTCAGGTGGTTTATATTTTCAGAAATCCAGGTTTACTAACATCATTTATTTTTGATATTTCATAATTCTTCCACAATGAGATTTTGTCATCCATAAATAATCCACTCATTCTTGTGGGGAAGCATAACATATTCATAAATCATGTTTTATAATAACACGGTGATCAAGTGACATTTTGTAATTCATAATGAAATCCACCCATTCCTTTGGGAGAACATAACCCTTTCAAGATGCATACATACAGAGGAACTCCATTAATCTTAAATTGTTCTATATTAATAGAATCAACGGGATATCAACACAAAACAAACCATAGTGCAAAATCAAACACTACTACATATAGTACTTTCCATATGAATGTGATTTTAGGGATAAACACATACATCCTAGTTTGGCAGATAGTATCTCAAATGCTGAATACAACAAAGCCACTACATGCAATATCCGAAAAGACAATTTCAATACATAAACATGAAAGTGCATGACAATCATTGGGTGAACATTAACTTACACCAAAGCGAGCATCCAAATTCCAGTACAGCACACATAACTTAAGTTGTTTGAAAACACCCACAAATTCCTAGTTAGCACCAAATAACTCCTTTGAGTATTTCCATACAATAAAGAGATATGGAATTTCCAATACCATTCACCAAAATTGCATGTTTGCCATTTACAAACTAAGGTCCCCACTGTGACAAATCCACATGCACTTATGTGCATAATGCAAGTAACACATTGGTTTAGAAAACATTATACAAACTACTCCCAATAGCCCTAATTACATATTAGCGACATCCACCATAAAAACTGCATAAATTAACCAACCAACCCAAAAGCTTCAACGCAGGCACATAACCTCTCGGTAACCTAACTGAAAAAGTAGCCTACCAGCACATAACCATTAACGACATTTTTACATTTTGGATTGTCACCTGCATCTGTTCCCTTGCTCGTCACTTCTTTACTATGTTTTCAATCTAGCTCTTTGTAAGCTTCATTTACGCCTACTTCCTTCAAGGAATAGTTTCCTCATATTTTTTTGCTCTTCTTCATCATATTGAAAGTCTTTGAACCCGCTCTTCTGCTTGGTGAATTTATGAGATCTAGAACAATACGGCTAGATGCACCAACTCTTGAAGATATGTAAACACAACTCACATAAAAATATGAACCTTGCCTCCTCCCTATTGACCTTGATGAGTTCCCCTGTGAACCAATAGCATTAAATATTGCGTTATTATCTATTTGATTTTACAGGTTTTTCGCCAAATGAAGCTGCACATGATGGCAAACCAGCGTATAAAATTGACTTTAACATGCTCTCCATTGTAAAGATCCCTAACCTTCCAATAAGAAATGTCACGATTTCCCCTCTGCGCAATCAAACATAGCCTTTTTTACACTGTAACTAAATCCCTGGCTTATAGGTACTTGATTCTGGAATGTAAACACTCCCAGGCAAAATAGGAACTCAATTGAGTAAAAAATTTTCTAGTCCAAAGGTTTACTGGAAAGAAACTTAACCACTAGACACCAAATTTGATTCAATCTATATTTTATGAACTCACACTTAACACCAAGAAAGGGCTTTTGCACACAAAACTGCAGATAAGAGAAATTATGAAGCACACCTACCCATCCATATATTCCAAAATCTTGACTACCTCACATATAGTCCCCTTGGCATTCCTAATCAATATTTCAAGATAGACTTTCCCCATTGATTAGTGATTCCTGCCCTGAACTACACCTATTTGACTAAGAGGGCTTGGCTCATTGCCTCCTAGACTAATTTACATTTACCTATGAATCTCTCTAGATTAAATACAAGGCTTCTCTTAATAAAGTTGAAATAACAATCAAGGTTAGGGGTGTACCATCAGAGAAATAGATTTAGAATTTAGTAATATGAGTTATCCTATCTCACAACCCCCATGAAAACTAACAATCCCAACCTTCAAACTTCACCCAATTGACAGAATGCTTAGAACTTGGCTTGTGCCTTACTACTTACATTCCACATCAAATTGTCTGATCTAATTTTCTTATTACCCTCAATACCTAAATCCGTCGGATTCAAGCCGGCACACTCGATTTTCTTAATAAAATCAATTTTTACCAAGTACATTGACGCATGATTGTTTAATTCATAGTCAACCAAAAAGATAACTTTAATCAACAGAGTAAAACAAACAAAAGGAATTATAAATTTCTCAATTTACCACCATCCCAACAAAATTCAAGATCCCAATCTAACTAAATTCAACTAATTAAACCCCACTTCAACTTCAACTGCCCAAAACACAAACAAATTGACAAGAATAGATTAAGCGGAACTCAAACAAACGTCATAAATAAACAAAACAGAGAAATGGGGTCATCATCACTCAACATTCTCAATTCATACAAAAACCTAAAAAAGAAAATGAAGAAAAACTCACAGGTCAGTAGCACACAGCCTCGACACACCAGACCTCTCTCTCATTGCAACAATCATTTAGCCAGACCACCACCACATCGCCAGCAACCTAGCCATCTCGCTCTTCTTTCCTCACCATCTCTCGAGACAAATAGAGCATCCACCATCGCCACATAGTTCTCACAATCTCCCTCGCACAAACCCCTCTCACTGTCAGTCGGCATCGAAGAAAGAAAATGAGGAAGAACAACTCTTCCTGTTGCACAAGAAGAAAGAATGAAGGGTTTTTCTTTATATAGGGTGGGTGGCTATTCGCCCCCAGTAAAATTTTGAGAGCACCCGCCCTTTATATTCACAAAATTAAAATCCTAGAATTTTGAAATTTCAATTCCATTAAATGTAACTCTATTTTATTTTATTAAAAATAAAATAAATTAGTTTTATGAAATTTAAGGGTGTTACAATATCGTTTGTCCAAGTATAAGAATTGAAACGAATGAGAGGAAAAAAAATTCAAGATTGCAAAATATTTTGTACCTGACTTCTTAACATTCCTCACGGAGGGTGAACATTTTGGACTTAATTTCTTAACATTCCCCACTTCCTTTGAATCTATTTATTGGAAAGAATCAATAAATAGTGAAACTTAATATATTTTACAAAACCATATCTGGAAATTAGTATATTGACCTCCAGGTTGTAAGCCAATTGGTTACAAATGGATTTTAAAAGGAAGTTGAAGTTTGATGGTATAATAAAAAATATAAGGCTCGTTTAGTAGCCAAATGATACTGTAAAAATAAAGGGTTAGATTTTTTTTAATACTTACTCACCAGTGGTTGTGATTACATCTATTAGGATATTAATTGTAGTTGCTTCCACTTACAATTTGGAAGTACACCAAATGGATATAAAAACTGCAATATTAAATGGTGAATTAGATGAAGAAATTTATAAGGAGCAGCCGAAAGGTTTGTGGCAAAAAGTCCAGAGAAAAAGGTTTGTAAACTTGTAAAGTCTCTTTATGGACTTAAACAAGTACCTAAACGATGGTATGAAAAGTTTGATCATACAATGTTATCACATGAATTTCGGATCAATGAATGTGATAAATGTATTTACATCAAGCAATCTGACAATGGTTCTATTGTCATTGTATTTTGTATGTTGATGACATGCTCATCATGGGACCAAATTTAAGATATCATAAACTCCACTAAGAAAATACTGAATTTGAGTTTTGATATGAAAGATATGGGTAAAGCTGATGTAATTTTGGGAATACAAATTCAAAGAAGTAAGGATGGGTACATATTTGCCCAATCAAATTATATTGAAACAATTTTGCAAAAGTTTGATCATTTCGATAGCAATCCAGCTAAAACACCTTATGATCCAAGTTGCAAACTCAAGAAGAATAAGAGAGAAAATTCTGACAATTGGAATACTTACGTATTCATTGGGATGCTACAATACATTACAAACTGTACGAGACTGGATATTGCTTACTCAGTAAATAAATTAGCTAGTTTACTAGCAATACATAACTGGATCATTGGGAAGCTTTGGTCGAAGTAATACGATTCTTGAAGTTCAAAATCAACTATAGATTACATTATACTAAATATCCTCCAGTTTTGGAAGGATGTATTGATGCTAATTGGATCTCCAATGATACTGAGAAATCCACAAATGGATATGTATTTACAGTTAGTGAGCAAGCAGTGTCGTGAAAATCACAAAAACAAACATTTATAGGACGTTCAACAAAGGAACATGTATTTATAGCCTTAGATAAGACTGCTGAAGAAGTAGAGTGGCTTAAAATTTTTCTAAAATACGTTTTATTATGGCCTCAACCCGTGACTGTATCTATTCACTATAATTGCATGTCAGCCATAGCACGAGCAAAAAACATTTACAAAGGCAAGTCTAGGCACATAAGACATCGATAAAACACTGTAAAACAATTTCTTTCAACTGAGATTATTTTCATTGACTATGTGAGTCAAAAGAGAATATTGCAGATCAACTCACGATGGGTATACAAAAAACATATTTTTAACGAGGGGTAAAGCTAATCCAATGAGAAGTATACATGGCGGAAACTTAACCTAGCCAAATGAAATTCCATGACCTAGGTTAAAAAAGGAAAACTAGTTGAAACTCAAATAATCGAATATACAAACTTACTCATTCTTGTCATAAGAAATGTATACCACCTGTGATAATCCGGGTGAATATTTGTTTATTCTTAATGGCACTAATCTCTTATGAGATAAGATAAATACAACAAGATATTAATAATCTAAGTGTCACGTACATGTGAGTCAATATGGGGCCGCATTTATGAGAATAATATGGCTAAATTCTCTAACAGGGGGGTATTCAATTATGGATTTTAATAGAGTGTGAAAGACTTTAAATCTCATGGATTTTAAAATATTTTAAAGGAGTTTACAGAATCCACTGAACTTTGATGTATTTTAAGTAACTGAATTTTGTGAATTTTACAGAATCCACTGGATTTTGATGGATTTTTATTATTGGATTTTCTAAATTTTACAAAGGATTGCTATGGATTTCTATTGATTTTTATAAATTTCTGTAAATTCTTATGAATATGCTATTAATCATAGGAAATTATGAAATTACGTCACCTACATTGTTATCCATGTCAACACAAATCATAAAACATCCCTCAAATATCAATATAACAATCATTTGTATGCTACATGAATTTTATTTCAAATTAAAAAAAATTCAAATACATTGAATATGGTCCAAAAGTAATACAAATAACTATTTTTCTTTTGAAAAGAAGAAATAATGCAAATAATTTCTTTTGAGAATCATCACTTAATACTTTTTTTTTGGAACACCTTAAACTTGTATGTGCAAGCAAAAACAAAATACAGATGTGTATATAAATAACAATTGTTGATTTTTTTTTTGGCTCTAAAACAAAATGTAGCAATGGAATAACATCAAATTCTGCTTCATAAGTATATACAACAAGCAAAATGTAATAAAAACTTCTACAAATGAATTTTGTAAACGATTACCATGCAGCAAACTTAGAGAAATTCAAAGCTTATTTTAGCAAACCAAATGTTCATTGGATACAGATAATCTTACCACATGTTCAGAAAGAGAAAAAAAAAGATGAAAAGAGGACAAGAAAAAGAAGAAATAAGAGGAAGATAATGAGAATAATAATAATAATAATAAAAGAACAAGAACAAAATAAAATAGGAAGTGCGGGTGGCGGTGCAACCAGCGGTGGTAGGGCATGGTGGTGTGGACGAGTTGTGAGGCAAGGTGGTGCTGCTCTTGTGAAGAGAGAAGAGAAGAGAAGGTGGTGGTGTTTTTTAGCAGATCACAAAAAATGGGATGGTGGCATTTTTTAGCGAAAATAATGATGTTATTTAACAATAGTCAATATAAATCCGTTGAAATATGAGGGGGGAATGTTGGATTTGAAATAATTCTTGTTATATATATTTTTCACTCACAAATCCTTCAAAATCCACAACTTTAACAAATCCATTAAAATCCACTACTTTTTAAATACCCCCTAATTTTGGTGGACTTTTGAAAACCATGAATTGAATACCCCATAATTTTAATGAATTATAAAACAATCATTTAAAATATATATTTGAATACCCCTAGATTTAATTGTATTGTTTTAAATCATTAATTGAATACCCCTATATTTTAATAGAGTTTAAAATTTTCACACTATTAAAATCCATGATTGAATACCGCTCTCATGAATCTGAAATTTGTTCATGACCAAAATGAACACAACCATATGAATTGAAAAATGTGTTATTGTCATGATTTACTAAACATAGTGCATAGTTCAATGTCTCATATACACACTTCATCACCAGTAAATTCGATAAGTATTCACTAAGGAAGGTTCAAGTCCAAAATACACATCTTCTAATGCATATCATGTCTAAGTTTCTCTCTAGAAGACAATTTTATTTACTATACAAATATGGGGTATTATTGGAGTTTGTATATACAAAATAGCCCACATGGAAATAAGTATTTTTTAGTTTGACACTCATTAGTTTATACCTATTAGAGTTTGGCCATCGTTTTGAAAACTAATTGAGTCTAACACTCGTTTTCTGACGAAACCGTTAAGCCATGTCATTGACTAGTAAAGACTAATTTTTGAACTATTTTACCCTTAACTTGGGTTAACTGAGTCTAGTTTTTTTTAATAACTGAATCTAATTTTTTTGAAATCTAAAATCCAAAATTACCCCCATCCTGTATTTTTTCTTCTTCTTCTACCTGCAGCTATTCTCCTCTCTTCCATTTGGAACCCCACCTCCAAATCCCAACCCCTACTGCCACCACCACCTCCACACACACAAAGACACCCGAAACCGCCACTAAAATTTCTAGGTTCCAACATTCTCACTTGCAATTTGCGCATCAACAGGGACTAAAACTTTCCAGAAATAACCTTCCTCTTCTTGCAATGAGGTCTCAAATTCAACTTCCTTCTCTTGCCTAAGCTATAAACTTCTGCAACGCATCCAACCTTCCTTCCCGCTCCCAGCTAAAAATGATTTGAACCTCACGTTGCCTCCTCACCAAAACCCCTCCATTTTTCGCTTTCTACTCTCAAACCCTCTATTTCAACCCCTCATTCACTGCTTCATCTCCTCCTCTTTCACTCATCTCTGCAACTCCAACAACCCATCAACCCAAACTCTCAAATATTGAACCCAAATCCAAGAACTCAAACACCTTTAGATAAGCAATTCGAAACCTGGATAGATAAGCTCAAACCGGGCTTCACCCTAGACAATGTAATCAAAGCCCTTCGATCCTAATCAGACCCAAACCTTGCTATTAACATCTTTCGATGGACTGCTCAGACTCGTGGGTACAAACACACCCATCAAACTTATTTAGAAATCATTAGAATTGCATTGGATGGGAAAGGGTATGGGTAACTCGTCCATCGCAAAATTGAAAAGGGTGTTATGTTCTTCAACATGTTTTTGCAAAGGTGACAAGAGGGTGGTTCCTAGTAGAGTCATAGAGGACACAACGATTGAATCACGCTTCTCCTTGAATTTGAAACCCAATTCAGACAACATACAAGTAACAAAGTCATGGAGCAATGTTGGGGACTTGATCAAGTTGCATGAACTCTTCAAGAATGATCTGGTGATAACCGGATTGACCGTGTCGCGGATCTTTACCATTTGTTTGTCTAAAAGTTTAGCCCTCAACTTGGTTAACCGGTGAACACAGATATGAAAACCTAACTAAATCTAAATCTTAATCTGGGTCATGTGTGGGTCTCTTGTGTGGTGGTTCTTCTTCTTACCGTCGTTGGGATATTTTCGTTATGAGACTGCTACTGGAGTGCGATACTGATACCACCATCATTGTCCATTGTAAGACAAGGAAAGAATTGTAACTGTGTGAAAGACAAAGTTTTCTTGGGTTGTATGGTCGATTTTGCAAAATTGAAAAGGGAGTCGCAAGGTGTTTTCATGATATCAGTAACATTAAAGTTACCATCCATTAACCTCAAAGCCTTCTCCTTGAGTACAAGACCAACCAGGTTAGGTACCAGAATTGTGGCCTGATAATGATGATTCGGGGTATCCCCGTCCGTGGAACTGGTGGTGGCAATGAGGGTTGGGATTTGGGGGTGGGAGAAAGAAGAGAGAATGAGGGGTGGGAGCAATTTTGGCAATAGGATTCAAAAAATTAGAGTCAATTATCTAAAAAAAAATTAGACTCGATTATTCCAATATATGTGTTAGAGTGTTTGTGCTGAATCAGGAGCTGTAAGCTCAGGTTGGCATCCTAAGTAGTTTTTATCTGGGCACTGGCCGTACGATCTTTGTATCGGCGTGAGTGGACTTTGCTAATATTAGAATTTCAGTTCGTTTGAGTGTGAAGACGCTGACTCAGCTAGATTCATGTTTGTGACCGTTGTTTCGAAGGAGAGTGGAGGTCGCGTGGCGAGCTGCTTGAGACCGCCACCATCAAAATCATTTGACCAAGCAAAGTGGACTACAGATTCAGGGAGAAAGTTTGGTTACCAGGCTAAAAAGCAGTGGTCCTGTGGTAAGCCGTCAGAATCAGTTAAGGACTGACTAGGCTCCCACCTTTCGAACCATCTACATCCTCCCCGTGCGGTGGGGGCTACGAATTTGAGATAAGGGTATGGCGACCAGGCTAAAAAGCAGTGGTTACGTGGCAAGCCATCGAAATCAGTTCAAAACTGACTAGGCTCCCACCTTCCAAATCATCTACACTTGTGCGCATCAAACTACAAATTTGGGAGTTTTCGGCGGCCATGCTGAAAAGCAGTGGTCCTGTGTCGAGTTGTCGGAATCAGGTCATGGTCGACTAGGCTCCCAACTTCTAGACTATCTGCACCCGTGCAGTGGGGGCTACAAGTCCAGGGTTGGTAATTCGGCGGCCATGGCCTTTTCATCTCGCGGGGCGAAAAAGCTTATTGTTCTTGTACCGCTTGAAAGTGATGCCTCTGTTGACGTTTGGCTCGGCACCGAGTCTGGTTGTTTTGCCGGATGCAGCTTAATCTGGGAGCATTCTATCTGTTTTAGTGCGGCGTAATGCCAGTCTCGAGCCATAGGTTGGTCTCCACGTATTGTTCATTTGGAGTTATTAGCAGTATACTTAATACACTGGTGAAGGGTTGAAACCACTGCTTCCATCTGGTGGAGCCATGCTCTTCCCAGAATGAGATTATAAGATGATGGTGTGTCTACCACCATGAAGTCTAGAAATGAGACCTTCCTCAGCTACGGTTCTCCTGCCATCGTAGTTAACCTTATCTTTTCGATGGGAAAGCATTTCTCCCCGCTGAATCCGATCAGCGGGTGTTCTAAAGACGTCGGGTTTTCTTTCTTGAGATCCATGCTACGAATCGAGTTGTAGAACAGAACATTGAGCGAACTTCCTGTGTTCACTAGAACTCTTTTTACCTCTCATCTTGCTATGGAGACCGAGATGACTACGACGTCGTTATATGGCGCTCGGACTCCTTCTAGGTATTTGTCCGTAAAGGTCAAGGTGGGAATGGGGCTCTGAATCCTTGAGTGGCAGACGTGTCTGTCCTCATCCGCGAGTTGTGTCCGCATATTCAGTAGAGTTCGTTTGCAGGACCTGTACGACAGGTCTTCATTCGATCTGACTCCATGAAGGTCATATATTATCCCTGGAGTCTCTTTCGTTATTTCTTTAATTGACTCCCCCTGTCCCTAGTTTGCTCTGGTCGCTTCTCAGAGTTCAAAAATTATTTCAATTTTCTTCTGCAGATCCAGTACTCAACCTCATACTCTTGCATTTATTGGTAACATGGTTTCCCTACTTATGGTACGTGCAGTACCTGGCATTGTCACGCTTGGAGGGGTCTCCGCGTGTCTTCGGGGGCCATTTCAGTTCCTTTCAGCTTTTCATGGAGTTCAGTACATCTGACAGGCTAGCATTTAGGGGTGTCACAGCTCTGGATCCAATTTAGTTGAATGATTTCTTTGGTCTGAACCGACCAGGGTTCGGCATGTTGTCACTCCGCTTCCTTTTGCTTCGTTCTTCATCCTCGTGTCTTTTTCCCTCATTCCTGTCCCTAGGAATGGAGGGTTTATTCTCACCTTTGGTTTTCCTTTTAACGATCATCGACTATTCCAGGGTGATGTGTCTCTGGACGCTCTTGAGGAGCTCCGTCATGTCCAAGGGGGGCTCCGTCATGTCCAAGGGGGGCTCCAAGGTGAGGTCCTCGTAGAGTTTTCCCTCTTTGAGGCCCGCAGTGAAGGCCATCACGGCTGTATCATCGCTGCACCCTTATCGACGAGGGTCAGCTCATTGTTGAAGCGCGTGACATACTCTCGGAGTGTCTTGTCGGACCTTTGCTTTAGGGAGAGTATATAGTACGGGGCCTTTTCAAAAACGCTGATTCCCAACGAAGTGTGTCAGGAATTCATTTGCCAGCGTTTTGAAGGAATCAATTGACTTTGGCGGAAGGCCGTGGAACCACGTCAATGTTGTGCTTTTCAGACTCGTGGGAAAGATTTTGCACATGACGGACTCAGATCATTCTTTAAGGGCCATTACGTGCTGGTAATGGCACAAGTGGTCGAACAGATCGGTGGTTCCATCGTAGGAGTCGAGCTTCGGTTGAGTGAACTTCCTTGGGAGGGCCTCATTCATGATCCGATCCACAAATGGTGGAACGGAGAGGCGGTATAGTATGTATGAATCGTGCGCCCATCTGCGGAGGGGGTTCTCAGGGCCCAGCCCTCCGTCCTGGCAGTGAGCTCAGCGTTAGCCACACAGCCTCCCTTAGTCTAATGAGAACTAGCGGAGGCTTGGATCTCATGCGCTTTCTCCCCATCATCTTCTGGAGGCGGAGGTTCGTGTTGCTCCTTATTTTCATTGGCAGGTGGTGGATTTGGTCACCTTATCTTCCACCGTCTTGGCTATATGTTGTATTTGAAATGTCAGCCTATCGATTCGGGGGTCCGCTATTGTTGTCGTCGGTGCAGGGGCTTGAGTTTGTAGCCCGTGTATGACCAGAGCCGCTGAAAGCGGCGGTGCTGCACCAATTGGAACGTTTGATGTGTCCCTCTGTTCTTCGTTGTTGCGTGACCTAGTGATCACCATCTCTCTGGGTTTTTAAAAGGAGACGACGCTAATCAAAAGTTAAGAACTTTGTCGACCCCACGGACGGTGCCAAACTGATGCTGTCAGTTTTCGCTCCCTGTTTTGACCTAGTTCCTGCTGACCTGCACAAGTAATACACGTGAGCCACTGACCACCGTTGTGGTGGCCGATGACACTCCGATGCTAAAGTCATACAGGGATCTGAGGAAAGTGTAATGTTGTAACAGGGAATTTGTAGCGTACCTTAGCTTACCAACCTCATGTCTTATTTATAGTGCAAGGAGTCCTGATTATAGCAGGTCATCGTAAGTGTAGTTTAGGAATGAGATCTTTGTGGAGATCCTCCTCTGATTAGGAGTCATACTGTAGGAGAAAAGTTTTATGTTAGCCTCGTGCTTCTAGATACGCGGGAGATAGTTCACAATGCGAGAGCAATCCGTAGAAGGAAGATTCTCAGTGTGAAAGGTACTTTGGCATTTGCTTCCTAGTTGGAAACTGAGAGCAGCTGTAGTTACCTGTCCGAAGCTGATCTTCGAGATACTTGTCTTAGTAGATTTTATGGGTATTGAAGATAGTTGTGAGACGTGTGAGCCTAGCATGCTGTGAGAGTTCAAGTCCGTCTGGCGGACTGAATTGAGTGGGCTTAGAATTGCTTGGGCCGGATCAATTTTAGGCTGACGCTGAAGCCTATAATTTCTCGAGATCATCATGACACGTGTATGGCTCAGGAATGTGACCATTTTTATATATCATCATAAATCAATTACCTTTGTGCTGCTTAATTACATCATCATCCAAACGGTGGCTAAACAAGACACGAACATGAGCCATTTCATTCTTCTTCCTCAAATCTTTCATTGGAGAGATATGAGATTCTTCATTGGCAACTAATCTAACAAGCTCTCTCATGAGGGCTGATATTGATAGGCTTTTCTTGCACGATTGCTTGTGATAATCCTCACCAATACAAACTGGTGATGTTGCATTTGCAGGGGTTGTACAGTCAACAGGAGTAACACAGGTTGAGCCAGATGGTTTAGTTTTCTCTGCCGGTGATACAGTATTTACTGCTGCATCATTAGCAGATGTAGAACCTTGAATGAGTTGCATTACAGAGTGTTTGGTTACCTCATCCTAGACTTAACTTCTAGGAAGCCTTCTATCCTTTGTGACTTCTTGCTTTTTCATGCTTCCCTCTGATTTATTTTTTGTACAAGATGAAGATGGATTACCCTGTGCAGAAGAGTGTGTTCTCCTCCTGGAGTCAAAGTTGACAAGTCTACTTTTGAGACCAGGACTCAACTTCTTCTGCTTGGTGATAAATTGACCATTAGCTTCTACCTTGTCCAATTTTGGTTTGGGCTCCTACATCAGCAACTCCATTTTAGTGGGTTGACATGTTACGGTGTGTTACCTTTTGTCGAGGATACCTATGCAGATCATTTTTCTCAGAACTGCCTGCAGCAATCCCGTCATCTGGCACTTGGTCTGAAGCCTCTTGTTGAGTTTGCATGTCCGTTCTGAACTCATCTCTTTGATCGATCAGATCAAAACCTAGGACTTTTTTTTGTCTCAAATTTAATGGCTGAGGTGCATCAAAACCAAAGCTTCTACGTCTTCTCTTTTCCCCAGTGACCGCCGTCGTATCATTTATGCCTTCCCGAGTGCCATTCGTTTAAGGACTGCCTAGTCCGACGTGCAACGGGTGTGGATATTACAGTCTTGTATTTTGACTCTGGTAAATGAAACTTCTCCACTTACTGCCAACGGACTAGGAGATTTATCAACCACCTTACCCTCATCCTTCTCAGCATTCATGGCCTTTATTTGATCAACAGATTTGACCATCTTCTCTGTGAGCTTTAGTTGTAAGCGGTAGCATTCTCGCTATTGGGGTGTTCTTCATTGTTTGGCTTTTCAATTCTTTTTTAGGTGAAACAATACTTTCACCTATGCAGTTAAAACAACGTTATAACACTAATATAACGCTTAACGAAGGTAAGCCATTACGTTATGAGATTATCACGTTTTTGTATCACGACTCCGATATAACGCCGTTATATGGTTTTTATTGTGATAACGTTTTTTTTCAATAACGCCGTTTCAACTTTTTGTTCTAATATATAAAAAATCACTCATTTCATTCTCGATCGAAGGACCAGAGCTCGCCGATTGACAGAGAACCAAACCTTGCCGACTGACAGAGAAAAAAAGAATAAGGGAAGAAGATGAAGATCTGATTGCACTCTTTATTGCAATCTCACTCTCATACGAAGGAAAGATGTTTATTAATTAATATTTTTGAATCTAATATTATGAACATGATTTACTTTTTTGTCTCTATAATACATCAATATTTTGTCGGGGTATTAAAAATATATTTACAAAATATTCTGTTATATACCGACATATTACATTTTTTACCGATATATCACGTTATATCCTGTTATAATCTATAACGCTCCTGAACCGTTATGGGTCTGTTATTCGTTTTAACTATATAGACTTTCACTTATCTTTATTTTCTTTGACCTCGTAACTCTTTTTTTAAGGAACAACTTGCTTTTTAAGAGCTTTCTTCCTTGTTAGGCCTTTACTGATATATATTACATTTGGTATAGCTTGTAAAGCAACATCCTTATTGTGCTTGGCAAGGACTCCACAAACTAAGGCTTCCATAGCTCCAACAACCATTTCTGTATCAATTCCAACATTATACAATTTCATTGAATCCTTGCTTATACCACTCGCATTCAACTGCTTCTCTGAGGTCTCTGGATTTGGTTTTTTTTCATCCCTTCAAAGAGATTTCTTCCTAGTTTTCCTTTTTGATAGTTGTAGGTTGTTGTTATCCCTTTTCAAATTTTGCACTATCAACTTTGAATCCGAACAAGTCAAACCCATTATTTTCTGATAGAGGTTTAAACTTTATTTTCCATTGCTAGGCTTATCTATAGTTCTCTTTTCCATTCCCTTTCTGGAATGGAACCGCCTTGGCTTCTGAGGTTCAGTGAGAGATCCTTGTCTACAAGCATCACTTCCAAGTAAATATTATTTCCTCTTGCTAAAGAATTCCCCTCCTTTATCATCCTCGCGACTGTCATCCCAATCAAAGGCTCCAATCTGCCCAATTAGGCTTCTTATATTGGCTCTCAGGGCCGACAATTGAATCCATTTTGTGCTTGATAAACAAGACGACTTTTGTTTTGAGGCTCTTACCACCTTCCCTTCTGAAGACAACTCCACGTCATTAACTGAAAGGAACTTATCCACCATTTTTAGCGCAAGATCTTGCAACAACTCCCCAGGTACTTGTGATTCCACATAGCTCAAGCTTGGAAGCTCGTGATCATGACCAATAATGTCATCACCATTTGGTAAAACATTATCAGATGGAAATACATCCTCGGTGAAAAGCTTTCTAACTATGGAACTACCAGGCAAGGAATGAGATTTCTTGAAATCTCGGTGAAATTTTCGTTTTTTTCAAAATACGAAAAGAAAAATTGCGAAAAGTGAATTTACATTTTTTCGACCTTTTTTGGGATTTTAGGAAAATTCGTTTTTTTTTGCCCAAAAAAATAAACTACCAAAATCTCTTTTTTTTAGTCAAAATTTTTTTACTCTAAAAGTTTGGATCTACTTTGCGTTCGACTGCTTTGCTCGATCACTCGTTGATTGACTCAATCTCTGCTCCGATTGATCTAACTATCCGGTGCTAAATTGATTTCTCTGCTTGGCATTCTTTGTTGAATCAATCTCTCTGCTCAGCGATGATTTCAACTTAATCTACCAGATGGTGAGTAGGATCCTTACCATGTCTTGATAATATCTTGAAGGGGTGAAGGAAGTACTAAGATGATAATAAGAGAGATTAGAAGGGGGGAAAAGAAGGCTTGTTGACTGTGATCTTTTTCTTCATTCTCTTTTTTTCTTCTCTTCATTTAAAAAACAAAACTTAATTTACACAATTCAAAGCTAAAGTTCTGTTTTACATGGTCATTAATACTTGGGTTGGGAATTGAGCTTGGAAAAAAATTGGTGAGAGCATTCAGTGCTACCACGTGGAGAAATAAATGCTTCCTTCCTACAATTTAATTTTTTTGGATTTGGATGGAATTATGCAAATTCATTAGATTCCATTTAAAAGGAGAATTTTGTGATTTTGTTTCTTGTATTATTAATTATATTATGAATTGAAGGTATATTTGGTATTTAGGCTTTATTAATGTATTTAATAGGTTTATTTACCTTCACTTTATTTTTTCACATATTTAATATATTTTCAAAATTTATTTATATTTTTCATGTATGCTCGAAATTTTTACGTTTTTTCTTTACACACCGAAATTTTTCTTAAAATCAAAAGACCGAAATTATTTCGAAAAATGAAATCACAATCCTTGCTACCAGGCTTGCGTTTGAGTTCATACCTATTCCCCCTTGTGCTTCCATCAGAGTCCTCACTACCATGGTCACTATGAACTTCCTTTCCTCGCAAGCCATTCTTAGCTGGATCTCTTACGTCAATCATCTTGTTAACCTTATCAATAAGCTCTTTGATGCATTGAGCTTTACTCTGTATAAAACCTGGGTCATCTGCAATTGCTGGAGAAACTGTTCTACAAGCAACAGCAAGTGCAGAAGCCCTTAATGATGTTGTACGAACTAACATAATGTTCCTCTGAGTATATCCTATTTCAAAAGGACAATATTTGTTTAATGCCATTAGTCCAACCAATCTATCAATAAAAAGAAGCCAATAAATGGGTGCACAAGAAGGCGAAGGAAAAAAAAAAAAAAAAAACCAATTCCAATATCAATATTTTGTTATGAGGTGCCTGTCATTGCAGACCAAACATGGTTCTTGGAAAGCAAAAAAACTAAGAAACGGTGCAACATATTATCAACAAATTATTGCAACTGAGGTTCAAAACTTTGTCATGTATTTTCAGTTAAAACCATGGGTAAATGGGCACAAATATCTATCTCGTCCGTCGCTAGGGGTGAACAAAAAACCGATCAAACTGATCAAACCGAACCAATCGGTTCGATTTAAATTCGGTTCGGATCGGTTTCGGTTTAAAAAAATGCAAAACCGAAGTGGTCGGTTCGGTTTTCGGTTTCTATGTGATTTAAACCGACCAAACCGAACCGAATATTTAAATATATTATATTATTTATATATAAAAATAAAGTTATTTTTATATATAAATAATATAATATATTTAAATATTCGGTTCGGTTCGATTTTATTTCGGTTTTGGTTCGATTTTAGTCGGTTCAGTTCGGTTACGGTTTACATAAATTGGAATCGGTTCGATTTCGGATCGATTTTGTTAATGATCGGTTCGATTTCGGTTTGAAAATTTTAAAACCGACCTAAGTCAGTTCGGTTCGGGGGTTTTGTTCTTCACCTCTTAATCAAATAAAAAAAATCTGAATTTCCTGAAAATGTGCTACTTTCCCAAAGATTCAGACTCTGTGTAAACAACCAACCCAACATCCTCGCCAAACATTCCAATAACAACACAACTTTAAACCGTGATAAGACTAGACTATAAACAACATAAATATTCATCATCTAATTTCATTTTCTAGCTTTCAAAATATCTCATTAGGGTTCCATTACTCAAGCATAAAATTGGGTATGTCAACCACAACCTATTCTATGATAATTCTAACTAAAACAATGAAATTAAGAAAACATTACAACGCACCTGAACCATGTTATTCACCAGTCGACGTCTCTGAATCCTGCACGAAACCTCCCTCACCATCTCCACAACTCTTCTTATGACCCAACCCCACTGACTGATCTCCCCACCACCACTTATCCCCTCAATATCACTCAAAACCTCCAATCTATCCGACCCCACCCCATCACTCTCCAAAACCTGGTTTCTTACATTCTCCCCACATTTCGGGTCTTCCAACAATTGGGTTTCTTCAACTGGGGCCTTATCTGCCACCGGACCAGTTAATTCGATCTCACGAGTCCCCTGCGAGTCAAAATCGATTGGTTGGATTTCTACTTCGTCGATGTTCTGGGTGTTTGACCCGTCATCGTCATCGACAGGTCCAATTGGAGTGGGTTTCTTGGTTCGAATGGAACCCCAGATTGACGCAAGAGTGGGTTTTGCAGTGAAAGAAGAACTGGGAAAAAAAAATGGAGGAAATTTTGGAAAGATTGTATTTTAAGGTTTCGGGTTTATTTGGGATTTTTTGAGGGAAAATCAAGATTTTTGAGCACCATTAACAAAAGTTTCAAATAGGCTACCGAGTAAAACATGAAAACAAATAGACTGGCTTTACCAAATTGGCATTTTTTTGTAACAATCCAAAAATCAGTAACACTTTAAACTATAACAATTCACAAAAAAATTTTACACGTTTTCACAAATAAAGTGATTCAATTAATTGTATCACCACAAATAGTATGGGCTTACAAGTGATGCTATTTATGGTAATCTAATTTATTGCATCACTTTTTTTGTGTAGCTATTTTTCATTTTGTTGACTCAATTTTGTTTCGAATTTGAAATTATTTGGTGTATTGTAATAACTCAAAAATGTTATTAATTTTTAAATTGTTACAAATATGTCAATTTGAGGTAGTGACTTGGTGATGATCCCACTTCTTTTTTACAAGCATGCATGGATAGCTACTGCACAAAGATGAATAAGTAAATATATATTAGGCTAAAACCAACAAATGGTTCTTGGCCTATGAATTGATTACAGTTGAAGTCGAATGCTGTGAGACCAAATGCCTTTTTATGTTTGATGCAGCGATCTATTTGATATTTTCAAGAAACTCCAACTCACAGGATCTACATTAAAATCAATCTCGGAGAACATATCTATCTGCAGGAGTTGATGGCAATGCAGACTTCCTCACTAAACATGCATCTCCGAAAGATTTCAAATTGAATTGATGCCTGAAAGTATGCAATTAACAAGTGAATGGTGTTCCCAATTGGTGAAATGCCTGGCCTTTTTTCATGAAAACTTTTGGTTTTAGTAAATGAATGGAACAAGCAAACTCCACTGTTAGTCATCAACAATTCCCAAATCTCACAAGTTTTATGAGTGCTTCCAAGCACACCTATTGGAAAGTATCACTATACAATAACAAATAGACAACAAAAGTTGCTGAGAAATGCATAAGAACAAGTCATGGTAACAGAA
>QNQO01004522.1:0-24144 GCA_003290165.1 Berberis thunbergii | reverse complement strand
ATTTGTCATTATAACATCCACGCGAGGTTAGAAGTCAAACGGAGTCCATTTGGTCACTCAAATCCTTGTATTCTCGGATTTCACCCAAATTGGCCTCCAATTGAGCCAAAACATACAAACGAGTTTTCCTTCTTCGTTAAACTTAACCAAACTAGTTTGTTGAGTCAAACATGTTCCATTTGTCATTATTAACATCCACGCGAGGTTAGAAGTCAAACGGAGTCCATTTGGTCACTCAAATCCTTGTATTCTCGGATTTCACCCAAATTGGCCTCCAATTGAGCCAAAACAAACAGACGAGTTTTCCTTCTTCGTAAAACTTAACCAAACTATTTTGTTGAGTCAAACATGTTCCATTTGTCATTATTAACATCCACGCGAGGTTAGAAGTCAAACGGAGTCCATTTGGTCACTCAAATCCTTGTATTCTCGGATTTCACCCAAATTGGCCTCCAATTGAGCCTACAACGTACAAACGAGTTTTCCTTCTTCGTTAAGCGCAACCAAACTTTTTGTTGAGTCAAACATGTTCCATTTGTCATTATTAACATCCATGCGAGGTTAGAAGTCAAACGGAGTCCATTTGGTCACTCAAATCCTTGTACTCTCGGATTTCACCCAAATTGGCCTCCAATTGAGCCTACAACGTACAAACGAGTTTTCCTTCTTCGTTAAGCGCAACCAAACTTGTTTGTTGAGTTAAACATGTTCCATTTGTCATTATTAACATCAACGTGAGGTTAGAAGTCAAACGGAGTCCATTTGGTCACTCAAATCCTTGTATTCTCGGATTTCACCCAAATTGGCCTCCAATTGAGCCAAAACGAACAACGAGTTTTCCTTCTTCGTTAAACTTAACCAAACTATTTTTGTTGAGTCAAACATGTTCCATTTGTCATTATTAACATCCACGCGAGGTTAGAAGTCAAACGGAGTCCATTTGGTCACTCAAATCCTTGTACTCTCGGATTTCAACCAAATTGGCCTCCAATTGAGCCTACAACGTACAAACGAGTTTTCCTTCTTCGTTAAGCGCAACCAAACTTGTTTGTTGAGTTAAACATGTTCCATTTGTCATTATTAACATCAACGTGAGGTTAGAAGTCAAACGGAGTCCATTTGGTCACTCAAATCCTTGTATTCTCGGATTTCACCCAAATTGGCCTCCAATTGAGCCAAAACAAACAGACGAGTTTTCCTTCTTCGTAAAACTTAACCAAACTAGTTTTTCGAGTCAAACATGTTCCATTTGTCATTATTAACATCCACGCGAGGTTAGAAGTCAAACGGAGTCCATTTGGTCACTCAAATCCTTGTACTCTCGGATTTCAACCAAATTGGCCTCCAATTGAGCCTACAACGTACAAACGAGTTTTCTTCTTCGTTAAGCGCAACCAAACTTGTTTGTTGAGTTAAACATGTTCCATTTGTCATTATTAACATCAACGTGAGGTTAGAAGTCAAACGGAGTCCATTTGGTCACTCAAATCCTTGTATTCTCGGATTTCACCCAAATTGGCCTCCAATTGAGCCAAAACAAACAGACGAGTTTTCCTTCTTCGTAAAACTTAACCAAACTAGTTTTTCGAGTCAAACATGTTCCATTTGTCATTATTAACATCCACGCGAGGTTAGAAGTCAAACGGAGTCCATTTGGTCACTCAAATCCTTGTACTCTCGGATTTCAACCAAATTGGCCTCCAATTGAGCCTACAACGTACAAACGAGTTTTCTTCTTCGTTAAGCGCAACCAAACTTATTTGTTGAGTCAAACATGTTCAATTTGTCATTATTAACATCAACGTGAGGTTAGAAGTCAAACGGAGTCCATTTGGTCACTCAAATCCTTGTATTCTCGGATTTCACCCAAATTGGCCTCCAATTGAGCCAAAACAAACAGACGAGTTTTCCTTCTTCGTAAAACTTAACCAAACTAGTTTGTTGAGTCAAACATGTTCCATTTGTCATTATTAACATCCACGCGAGGTTAGAAGTCAAACGGAGTCCATTTGGTCACTCAAATCCTTGTATTCTCGGATTTCAACCAAATTGGCCCCCAATTGAGCCTACAACGTACAAACGAGTTTTCCTTCTTCGTTCAGCGCAACCAAATTTTTTGTTGAGTCAAACATGTTCCATTTGTCATTATTAACATCCACGCGAGGTTAGAAGTCAAACGGAGTCCATTTGGTCACTCAAATCCTTGTACTCTCGGATTTCAGCCAAATTGGCCTCCAATTGAGCCTACAACGTACAAACGAGTTTTCCTTCTTCGTTAAGCGCAACCAAACTTGTTTTTGAGTTAAACATGTTCCATTTGTCATTATTAACATCAACGTGAGGTTAGAAGTCAAACGGAGTCCATTTGGTCACTCAAATCCTTGTATTCTCGGATTTCACCCAAATTGGCCTCCAATTGAGCCAAAACAAACAGACGAGTTTTCCTTCTTCGTAAAACTTAACCAAACTAGTTTTTCGAGTCAAACATGTTCCATTTGTCATTATTAACATCCACGCGAGGTTAGAAGTCAAACGGAGTCCATTTGGTCACTCAAATCCTTGTACTCTCGGATTTCAACCAAATTGGCCTCCAATTGAGCCTACAACGTACAAACGAGTTTTCCTTCTTCGTTAAGCGCAACCAAACTTGTTTGTTGAGTTAAACATGTTCATTTGTCATTATTAACATCAACGTGAGGTTAGAAGTCAAACGGAGTCCATTTGGTCACTCAAATCCTTGTATTCTCGGATTTCACCCAAATTGGCCTCCAATTGAGCCAAAACAAACAGACGAGTTTTCCTTCTTCGTAAAACTTAACCAAACTAGTTTGTTCGAGTCAAACATGTTCCATTTGTCATTATTAACATCCACGCGAGGTTAGAAGTCAAACGGAGTCCATTTGGTCACTCAAATCCTTGTACTCTCGGATTTCAACCAAATTGGCCTCCAATTGAGCCTACAACGTACAAACGAGTTTTCCTTCTTCGTTAAGCGCAACCAAACTTGTTTGTTGAGTCAAACATGTTCCATTTGTCATTATTAACATCCACGCGAGGTTAGAAGTCAAACGGAGTCCATTTGGTCACTCAAATCCTTGTATTCTCGGATTTCACCCAAATTGGCCTCCAATTGAGCCAAAACAAACAGACGAGTTTTCCTTCTTCGTAAAACTTAAACAAACTAGTTTTTCGAGTCAAACATGTTCCATTTGTCATTATTAACATCCACGCGAGGTTAGAAGTCAAACGGAGTCCATTTGGTCACTCAAATCCTTGTACTCTCGGATTTCACCAAATTGGCCTCCAATTGAGCCTACAACGTACAAACGAGTTTTCCTTCTTCGTTCAGCGCAACCAAATTTTTTTTTGAGTCAAACATGTTCCATTTGTCATTATTAACATCCACGCGAGGTTAGAAGTCAAACGGAGTCCATTTGGTCACTCAAATCCTTGTACTCTCGGATTTCAGCCAAATTGGCCTCCAATTGAGCCTACAACGTACAAACGAGTTTTCCTTCTTCGTTAAGCGCAACCAAACTTTTTGTTGAGTCAAACATGTTCCATTTGTCATTATTAACATCAACGTGAGGTTAGAAGTCAAACGGAGTCCATTTGGTCACTCAAATCCTTGTATTCTCGGATTTCACCCAAATTGGCCTCCAATTGAGCCAAAACAAACAGACGAGTTTTCCTTCTTCGTAAACTTAACCAAACTAGTTTTTCGAGTCAAACATGTTCCATTTGTCATTATTAACATCCACGCGAGGTTAGAAGTCAAACGGAGTCCATTTGGTCACTCAAATCCTTGTACTCTCGGATTTCAACCAAATTGGCCTCCAATTGAGCCTACAACGTACAAACGAGTTTTTCTTCTTCGTTAAGCGCAACCAAACTTGTTTGTTGAGTCAAACATGTTCAATTTGTCATTATTAACATCAACGTGAGGTTAGAAGTCAAACGGAGTCCATTTGGTCACTCAAATCCTTGTATTCTCGGATTTCACCCAAATGGCCTCCAATTGAGCCAAAACAAACAGACGAGTTTTCCTTCTTCGTAAAACTTAACCAAACTAGTTTTTTGAGTCAAACATGTTCCATTTGTCATTATTAACATCCACGCGAGGTTAGAAGTCAAACGGAGTCCATTTGGTCACTCAAATCCTTGTACTCTCGGATTTCAACCAAATTGGCCTCCAATTGAGCCTACAACGTACAAACGAGTTTTTCTTCTTCGTTAAGCGCAACCAAACTTGTTTGTTGAGTTAAACATGTTCCATTTGTCATTATTAACATCAACGTGAGGTTAGAAGTCAAACGGAGTCCATTTGGTCACTCAAATCCTTGTATTCTCGGATTTCACCCAAATTGGCCTCCAATTGAGCCAAAACAAACAGACGAGTTTTCCTTCTTCGTAAAACTTAACCAAACTAGTTTTTCGAGTCAAACATGTTCCATTTGTCATTATTAACATCCACGCGAGGTTAGAAGTCAAACGGAGTCCATTTGGTCACTCAAATCCTTGTACTCTCGGATTTCAACCAAATTGGCCTCCAATTGAGCCTACAACGTACAAACGAGTTTTCTTCTTCGTTCAGCGCAACCAAACTTTTTGTTGAGTCAAACATGTTCCATTTGTCATTATTAACATCAACGTGAGGTTAGAAGTCAAACGGAGTCCATTTGGTCACTCAAATCCTTGTATTCTCGGATTTCACCCAAATTGGCCTCCAATTGAGCCAAAACAAACAGACGAGTTTTCCTTCTTCGTAAAACTTAACCAAACTAGTTTTTCGAGTCAAACATGTTCCATTTGTCATTATTAACATCCACGCGAGGTTAGAAGTCAAACGGAGTCCATTTGGTCACTCAAATCCTTGTACTCTCGGATTTCAACCAAATTGGCCTCCAATTGAGCCTACAACGTACAAACGAGTTTTCTTCTTCGTTAAGCCAACCAAACTTGTTTGTTGAGTCAAACATGTTCAATTTGTCATTATTAACATCAACGGAGGTTAGAAGTCAAACGGAGTCCATTTGGTCACTCAAATCCTTGTATTCTCGGATTTCACCCAAATTGGCCTCCAATTGAGCCAAAACAAACAGACGAGTTTTCCTTCTTCGTAAACTTAACCAAACTAGTTTGTGGATTCAAACATGTTCCATTTGTCATTATTAACATCCACGCGAGGTTAGAAGTCAAACGGAGTCCATTTGGTCACTCAAATCCTTGTATTCTCGGATTTCACCCAAATTGGCCTCCAATTGAGCCAAAACAAACAGACGAGTTTTCCTTCTTCGTAAAACTTAACCAAACTAGTTTTTCGAGTCAAACATGTTCCATTTGTCATTATTAACATCCACGCGAGGTTAGAAGTCAAACGGAGTCCATTTGGTCACTCAAATCCTTGTACTCTCGGATTTCAACCAAATTGGCCTCCAATTGAGCCTACAACGTACAAACGAGTTTTCCTTCTTCGTTCAGCGCAACCAAATTTTTTGTTGAGTCAAACATGTTCCATTTTTCATTATTAACATCCACGCGAGGTTAGAAGTCAAACGGAGTCAATTTGGTCACTCAAATCCTTGTACTCTCGGATTTCAGCCAAATTGGCCTCCAATTGAGCCTACAACGTACAAACGAGTTTTCCTTCTTCGTTAAGCGCAACCAAACTTGTTTGTTGAGTTAAACATGTTACATTTGTCATTATTAACATCAACATGAGGTTAGAAGTCAAACGGAGTCCATTTGGTCACTCAAATCCTTGTATTCTCGGATTTCACCCAAATTGGCCTCCAATTGAGCCTACAACGTACAAACGAGTTTTCCTTCTTCATTCAGCGCAACCAAATTTGTTTGTTGAGTCAAACATGTTCCATTTTTCATTATTAACGTCCATGCGACTTTAGAAGTCAAACGGAGTCCATTTGGTCACTCAAATCCTTGTACTCTCGGATTTCAGCCAAATTGGCCTCCAATTGAGCCTACAACGTACAAACGAGTTTTCCTTCTTCGTTAAGCGCAACCAAACTTGTTTGTTGAGTTAAACATTTCATTTGTCATTATTAACATCAACGTGAGGTTAGAAGTCAAACGGAGTCCATTTGGTCACTCAAATCCTTGTATTCTCGGATTTCACCCAAATTGGCCTCCAATTGAGCCAAAACAAACAGACGAGTTTTCCTTCTTCGTTAAACTTAACCAAACTAGTTTGTTGAGTCAAACATGTTCCATTTTTCATTATTAACATCCACGCGAGTTATAAGTCAAACGGAGTCCATTTGGTCACTCAAATCCTTGTATTCTCGGATTTCACCCAAATTGGCCCCCAATTGAGCCTACAACGTACAAACGAGTTTTCCTTCTTCGTTAAGCGCAACCAAATTTTTTGTTGAGTCAAACATGTTCCATTTTTCATTATTAACATCCACGCGGGTTAGAAGTCAAACGGAGTCCATTTGGTCACTCAAATCCTTGTACTCTCGGATTTCAACCAAATTGGCCTCCAATTGAGCCTACAACGTACAAACGAGTTTTCCTTCTTCGTTAAGCGCAACCAAACATGTTTTTTGAGTTAAACATGTTCCATTTGTCATTATTAACATCAACGTGAGGTTAGAAGTCAAACGGAGTCCATTTGGTCACTCAAATCCTTGTATTCTCGGATTTCACCCAAATTGGCCTCCAATTGAGCCAAAACAAACAGACGAGTTTTCCTTCTTCGTAAACTTAACCAAACTAGTTTTTCGAGTCAAACATGTTCCATTTGTCATTATTAACATCCACGCGAGGTTAGAAGTCAAACGGAGTCCATTTGGTCACTCAAATCCTTGTATTCTCGGATTTCACCCAAATTGGCCTCCAATTGAGCCAAAACAAACAGACGAGTTTTCCTTCTTCGTAAAACTTAACCAAACTAGTTTTTCGAGTCAAAAATGTTCCATTTGTCATTATTAACATCCACGCGAGGTTAGAAGTCAAACGGAGTCCATTTGGTCACTCAAATCCTTGTACTCTCGGATTTCAGCCAAATTGGCCTCCAATTGAGCCTACAACGTACAAACGAGTTTTTCTTCTTCGTTAAGCGCAAACCAAACTTGTTTGTTGAGTTAAACATGTTCCATTTGTCATTATTAACATCAACGTGAGGTTAGAAGTCAAACGGAGTCCATTTGGTCACTCAAATCCTTTTATTCTCGGATTTCACCCAAATTGGCCTCCAATTGAGCCAAAACAAACAGACGAGTTTTCCTTCTTCGTAAAACTTAACCAAACTAGTTTATTGAGTCAAACAGGTTCCATTTTTCATTATTAACATCCACGCATGGTTAGAAGTGAAACGGAGTCCATTTGGTAACTCAAATTCTTGTATTCTCGGATTTCACCCAAATTGGCCCCCAATTGAGCCTACAACGTACAAACGAGTTTTCCTTCTTCATTCAGTGCAACCAAATTTGTTTGTTAAGTCAAACATGTTCCATTTGTCATTATTAACATCCATGCGACTTTAGAAGTCAAACGGAGTCCATTTGGTCACTCAAATCCTTGTACTCTCGGATTTCAGCCAAATTGGCCTCCAATTGAGCCTACAACGTACAAACGAGTTTTCCTTCTTCGTTAAGCGTAACCAAACTTGTTTGTTGATTTAAACATATTACATTTGTCATTATTAACATCAACGTGAGGTTAGAAGTCAAACGGAGTCCATTTGGTCACTCAAATCCTTGTATTCTCGGATTTCACCCAAATTGGCCTCTAATTGAGCCAAAACAAACAGACGAGTTTTCCTTCTTCGTAAAACTTAACCAAACTAGTTTGTCGAGTCAAACATGTTCTATTTTTCATTATTAATATCCACGCAAGGTTAGAAGTCAAACGGAGTCCATTTGGTCACTCAAATCCTTGTATTATCGGATTTCACCCAAATTGGCCCCCAATTGAGCCTACAACGTACAAACGAGTTTTCCTTCTTCGTTCAGCGCAACCAAACTTGTTTGTTGAGTCAAACATTTCCATTTGTCATTATCAACATCCACACGAGTTTAGAAGTCAAACGGAGTCCATTTGGTCACTCAAATCCTTGTATTCTCGGATTGCACCCAAATTGGCCTCTAATTGAGCCAAAACGTACAAACGAGTTTTCCTTCTTCGTTAAACTTAACCAAACTAGTTTTTTGAGTCAAACATGTTCCATTTGTCATTATTAACATCCACGCGAGGTTAGAAGTCAAACGGAGTCCATTTGGTTACTCAAATCCTTGTACTCTCGGATTTCAACCAAATTGGCCTCTAATTGAGCATACAACGTACAAACGAGTTTTCCTTCTTTGTTAAGCGCAACCAAACTTGTTTGTTTAGTCAAACATGTTCAATTTGTCATTATTAACATCAACGTGAGGTTAGAAGTCAAACGGAGTCCATTTGGTCACTCAAATCCTTGTATTCTCGGATTTCACCCAAAATGGCCTCCAATTGAGCCAAAACAAACAGACGAGTTTTCCTTCTTCGTAAAACTTAACCAAACTAGTTTGTTGTGTCAAACATGTTCCATTTTTCATTATTAACATCCACGCGAGGTTATAAGTCAAACGGAGTCCATTTGGTCACTCAAATCCTTGTATTCTCGAATTTCACCCAAATTGGCCTCCAATTGAGCCAAAACAAACAGACGAGTATTTCTTCTTTGTAAAACTTAAAAAAACTATTTTGTTGAGTCAAAAATGTTCCATTTTTCATTATTAACATCCACGCGAGGTTATAAGTCAAACGGAGTCCATAGGGTCACTCAAATCCTTGTATTATCGGATTTCACCCAAATTGGCCCGCAATTGAGCCCACAATGTACAAACGAGTTTTCCTTCTTCGTTCTGCACAACCAAACTTGTTTGTTGAGTCAAACATGTTCCATTTTTCATTATCAACATCCACGCGAGGTTAGAAGTCAAACGGAGTCCATTTGGTCACTCAAATCCTTGTATTCTCGGATTTCACCCAAATTGGCCCCGAATTGAGCCTACAACATACAAACGAGTTTTCCTTCTTCGTTCAGCACAACCAAACTTGTTTGTTGAGTCAAACATGTTCCATTTGTCATTATTAACATCAACGTGAGGTTAGAAGTCGGACGGAGTCCATTTGGTCACTCAAATCCTTGTATTCTCGGATTGCACCCAAATTGTCCTCTAATTGAGCCAAAACGTACAAACGAGTTTTCCTTCTTCGTTAAACTTAACCAAACTAGTTTTTTCAGTCAAACATGTTCCATTTGTCATTATTAACGTCCACGCGAGGTTATAAGTCAAACGGAGTCCATTTGGTCACTCAAATCCTTGTATTCTCGGATTTCACCCAAATTGGCCTCAAATTGAGCCAAAACAAACAGACGAGTTTTCCTTCTTCGTAAAACTTAACCAAACAAGTTTGTCGAGTCAAACATGTTCTATTTTTTATTATTAATATCCACGCAAGGTTAGAAGTCAAACGGAGTCCATTTGGTCACTCAAATCCTTGTATTATCGGATTTCATCCAAATTGGCCCCCAATTGACCCTACAACGTACAAACGAGTTTTCCTTCTTCGTTCAGCGCAATAAAACTTGTTTGTTGAGTCAAACACATTCCATTTGTCATTATTAACATCCACACGAGTTTAGAAGTCAAACGGAGTCCATTTGGTCACTCAAATCCTTGTATTCTCGGATTGCACCCAAATTGGCCTCTAATTGAGCCAAAACGTACAAACGAGTTTTCCTTCTTCGTTAAACTTAACCAAACTAGTTTTTTGAGTCAAACATGTTCCATTTATCATTATTAACATCCACGCGAGGTTAGAAGTCAAACGGAGTCCATTTGGTCACTCAAATCCTTGTACTCTCGGATTTCAACCAATTTGGCCTCCAATTGAGCATACAACGTACAAACGAGTTTTCCTTCTTCGTTAAGCGCAACCAAACTTGTTTGTTTAGTCAAACATGTTCAATTTGTCATTATTAACATCAACTTGAGGTTAGAAGTCAAACGGAGTCCATTTGGTCACTCAAATCCTTGTATTCTCGGATTTCACCCAAATTGGCCTCCAATTGAGCCAAAACAAACAGACGAGTTTTCCTTCTTCGTAAAACTTAACCAAACTAGTTTGTTGAGTCAAACATGTTCCATTTTTCATTATTAACATCCACCCGAGGTTATAAGTCAAACGGAGTCCATTTGGTCACTCAAATCCTTGTATTCTCGAATTTCACCCAAATTGGCCTCCAATTGAGCCAAAACAAACAGACGAGTTTTTCTTCTTTGTAAAACTTAATAAAACTATTTTGTTGAGTAAAAAATGTTCCATTTGTCATTATTAACATCCACGCGAGGTTATAAGTCAAACGGACTCCATTTGGTCACTCAAATCCTTGTATTTTCGGATTTTACCCAAATTGGCCCCCAATTGAACCTACAACGTACAAACGAGTTTTTCTTCTTCGTTAAGCGCAACCAAATTTTTTTCTTGAGTCAAACATGTTCCATTTGTCATTATTAACATCCATGCGGGGTTAGAAGTCAAACGGAGTCCATTTGGTCACTCAAATCCTTGTACTCTACGATTTCAACCAAATTGGCCTCCAATTGAGCCTACAACGTACAAACGAGTTTTCCTTCTTCGTTAAGCGCAAAAAAACTTGTTTGTTGAGTCAAACATGTTCAATTTGTCATTATTAACATCCACGCGAGGTTAGAAGTCAAACGGAGTCCGTTTGGTCACTCAAATCCTTGTATTCTCGGATTTCACCCAAATTGGCCTCCAATTGAGCCAAAACAAACAGACGAGTTTTCCTTCTTCGTAAAACTTAACCAAACTAGTTTGTCGATTCAAACATGTTCCATTTGTCATTATTAACATCCACGCGAGGTTAGAAGTCAAACGGAGTCCATTTGGTCACTCAAATCCTTGTATTATCGGATTTCACCCAAATTGGCCTCCAATTGAGCCAAAACAAACAGACGAGTTTTCCTTCTTCGTAAAACTTAACCAAACTAGTTTTTCGAGTCAAACATGTTCCATTTGTCATTATTAACATCCACGCGAGGTTAGAAGTCAAACAGAGTCCATTTGGTCACTCAAATCCTTGTACTCTCGGATTTCAACCAAATTGGCCTCCAATTGAGCCTACAACGTACAAACGAGTTTTCCTTCTTCGTTCAGCGCAACCAAATTTTTTGTTGAGTCAAACATGTTCCATTTTTCATTATTAACATCCACGCGATGTTATAAGTCAAACGGAGTCAATTTGGTCACTCAAATCCTTGTACTCTCGGATTTCACCCAAATTGGCCTCCAATTGAGCCTACAACGTACAAACGAGTTTTCCTTCTTCGTTAAGCGCAACCAAACTTGTTTGTTGAGTTAAACATGTTACATTTGTCATTATTAACATCAACATGAGGTTAGAAGTCAAACGGAGTCCATTTGGTCACTCAAATTCTTGTATTCTCGGATTTCACCCAAATTGGCCCCCAATTGAGCCTACAACGTACAAACGAGTTTTCCTTCATCATTCAGCGCAACCAAATTTTTTGTTGAGTCAAACATGTTCCATTTGTCATTATTAACGTCCATGCGACTTTAGAAGTCAAACGGAGTCCATTTGGTCACTCAAATCCTTGTACTCTCGGATTTCAGCCAAATTGGCCTCCAATTGAGCCTACAACGTACAAACGAGTTTTCCTTCTTCGTTAAGCGCAACCAAACTTGTTTGTTGAGTTAAACATTTTCATTTGTCATTATTAACATCAACGTGAGGTTAGAAGTCAAACGGAGTCCATTTGGTCACTCAAATCCTTGTATTCTCGGATTTCACCCAAATTGGCCTCCAATTGAGCCAAAACAAACAGACGAGTTTTCCTTCTTCGTAAAACTTAACCAAACTAGTTTGTCGAGTCAAACATGTTCTATTTATCATTATTAACATCCAGGCAAGGTTAGAAGTCAAACGGAGTCCATTTGGTCACTCAAATCCTTGTATTCTCGGATTGCACCCAAATTGGCCTCTAATTGAGCCAAAACGTACAAACGAGTTTTCCTTCTTCGTTAAACTTAACCAAACTAGTTTTTTGATTCAAACATGTTCCATTTGTCATTATTAACGTCCACGCGAGGTTAGAAGTCAAACGGAGTCCATTTGGTCACTCAAATCCTTGTACTCTCGGATTTCAACCAAATTGGCCTCCAATTGAGCATACAACGTACAAACGAGTTTTCCATCTCCGTTAAGCGCAACCAAACTTGTTTGTTTAGTCAAACATGTTCAATTTGTCATTATTAACATCAACGTGGGGTTAGAAGTCAAACGGAGTCCATTTGGTCACTCAAATCCTTGTATTCTCGGATTTCACCCAAAATGGCCTCCAATTGAGCCAAAACAAACAGACGAGTTTTCCTTCTTCGTAAAACTTGACCAAACTAGCACTACAAGAAAAGTGTTCATTGATAGCTTTAGTTTATAGCGTTTTTGTGAAATCGCTATAAGTGACCGAATTCATCAAAGCCAATTAAAATTGGAACCGCTATAGACCAAAAGCCGCGCGGGAAGTGAAAAAAGAAGCGCGAATTGCTTCTCAAAAGCCTCGCGGGAAGTGAAAAAATGAAATGCACGAATTGCTTCTCAAAAGCCTCGCTTGATTCCACTTCAACATCAAAGGTATGCCGCTCAATCTTTCTTCCTCAGTCTCGCTCTCCTCCCCCGTCAATCGCAGCAGATCGGAGAGGCATTTTTCTTCTCCAAAGGTATGCCGCTCTACAAGCGAGAGTGAGGGAGAGAGAAATCTAGGGAGAGTGAGAGAAATCAAGAGCGAGAGTGAAAGAGTGAGGGAGAGAGGAATTGAGCAAGAGAGAGATCCAGGGAGAGGGATGCCGCTCTTCTTCAATCCAACGGCACGCCGCTTTTCTTCAAACCAATGGCACGCCGCTCAAGCGAGAGTGAGAGAGATCCAGGGAGAGGGAAAGAGTGAGGGTGAGAGAAATCGAAGATCGAGAAATAGAGATCTAAGTGCAGAAGCTCGTCCTCAACATCTCCGTCGGCAAGAGCGGAGATCGTCTCACCAAGGCCTCCAAGGTATGTATACTAAGTCTATCTCTCACTTACCCCCTAATCCCCATTGCACATTTTTTCCTCCCAAACCCCCATCGTTTTTCACTGATTTTTATTTGTAGGTGTTGGAGTTGTTGAGTGGACAAACCCTAGTTTTCTCCAAAGGTATGTATCTAACAAACAAAAAGGGTTTCTCTCTTTTATGTTTTTTGTTCATTTTGATTTTACATTGATTTGGTTGATGGGGTTTTTTACCCTTTGATTTTTTTTTTTGTGTTAACAATTTTTTTTTCAGAATTGGGTGTAATGAGAAAATTTCTTGCTATGTCACCATCGAGGTGACAAGTGGATGCAACTTCTTGAGAGTGGATTGAAGGTGAAGGAGTGCTACCTGTTGAGGAGGAACTTCAGTAAGACTGGATGCTTTGGTTGAAATTGGTTATCTTTTTGAATATTTCGTGGTAACTGATGGTTGTGTATAATATTTAGGTTTCTTTGGTGTCAATGGTATGCACATTTGGAAAGGGGCGGATGTCAGCCATGCTTAGGCTTTTGGGTAATGGAAATTACCCTGAACTAAGTACAGGTATTGTTAGCTACAACATTAGAATGCCGTAAAATTTAATGTTTTGATATGGATGTGATGTGAATCTAATATGCTATTGTCTGCTTAAATACTTTTAAATTTCAATCTTTCCTTTCCAATATTATTGGTCAGATTCATGACTAAAGGCCCTTTTTTTGTGTGTGTGCGTGTCTGAAAACTTTTGCAAAATGTAGATGATGTTGGTTTTTAGACACATCCAATATTATACTCACAGTTAGAGGAGTTGAAAGACTCCATCTGTTTACACCTGCAGGATCAAGTAAGCCTCTCTAACTAAATTAATATGTAGTGAATGCATGTTTGCGTGTATCCCTACCTTGGTGATCCTGATTGGGTTTAGCTCATTTGTTGAAGCTAACATGTATCCCTACCTTAGTGATCCTGATTGGGTTTAGCTCATTTGTTGAAGCTAACAGGCAAAGGGAAATAATGTTTTCAAATCAAAACATGGTGCATGATCCTATGACTATTGCTCTATTTGCAAAAACTAATCTATATGTTCAACCACCTTATTGTGAAAGCTACATCAAAAGAAGATGTTCATGAACTAATCAATCAAGTTCCATTTAAACTTTTGAAATTGAGGTTCCGTTTGACTTGTCCACTTGGCAGCTTTGTCTAGGAATTTTTTTTTCGGGGAATGCTTTATTTCCAACAGAAATTTTGTAGTAGTGGTCATAGTCAATTAAGTTGTCAAGGCTTGTGTACTTAATAGCAGTTTATACATCATATGTAACATTCATGTTTTGATGATGTTAGAATTGCCTCATTCTTTTTTTGAAACCAATTTAAAGTGTTCTAGAGTTTTGAGTTGATCCGTGACAAGTTGAGAGAGACAAACACAAGATTTGAAAGGTTAAAGATAATATTTTTCTCTCTTGTGTTTCTCCATCGAGTTATTGTGGCACTCTTGAATACCTTAAAGGCTGTCATTAAAGGGCCGAGTGGTTGATTAGAAGATGAAAATTGTTAGTTTCAGTTACCTTCTGTGAAGATGGTTGATAAATTTTTCCCTAATCTCTCTCTTGTTGTTGTTGTGGTTTGTCACATAACATGATACATCTGATGCAAATATGTTATCTTCAAATATTAATTTAATGTTTAGATAACATTCATAACCTATCATGTATTCATTTTACTCCCCTTAGATACTTTGGGGCCTATTCTTCTATATCTCATGATTTTCGGACTTACTGGCTTGATAAAAATAATTTTTTTTTTACTGTCTCGGTTCAGTGTGCAGCACTTTCTACTCTCCTTCTCGTGATTGCTCTCAATTTGGCTATTGGTCTTCTCCCTAACATAGACAGTTCAACCCATATTGGAGGATTCTTGTCAGGTTTTCTCCTTGGATTTATTCTTTTGATTCGCCCTTAGTTTTGATATGTTAGCTGCAAATACATTCCTACAGGATATGAGTTGAAATATGTTAAACCCAAGCACAAATGCTATCAATATTTGTTAAGGGTTGTAGCTTTTGTCATCTTGATTGTGTAGTTTGTTTATCATCTCCTTTTGTTTCTAAGCTCATGTATGCTACTATGCTAGCCCAAAAACCCGGACTTGATGCCAACTACTATAGTAAAAGAAATCCATTGAAACTACTTAAGTAAGAGTGAGATAACAATTTGATTCTGGGTTGCATTTGCAGATCAATCTTGTTTTTCAGCACCTCTACATTCTGAAAATCCTTAACAAATTATTTATTTTGATGATATAGATATATTTATTTTGTATTTCTGTAACAAAAAAAACATGGGATCACTTAAAAACGTGTGTGTCCATCCACAAACTCCTGCTCCCTTGGTATTCTTCACGGCTATACTTCCTGGTGAACAGCTCACAAGTTGTATCTATTCTTCTTCACCCATAAAAATCACTCAATGAGCCAAATACAACCGTTGGTTTTGACCTTTTATCTGGATGATGTAATAATATGCAGATTTGCCATGATATCGTAGCTGATTAAGGTTTATTCGCCTTTGGAACAGGGCATGCTAATACGAACAAATTGCAAGTTTCTATCCCCTTAACTTGTATTTATGCATTTCTGAATTATGAAGACGTGTGTCATTCTAATTGTTTGTATTTTTTGATGTGCAGTGAGTAGGAAGTAAATATTCAGCGTGACAGCTATGCTTCATATGTTGGCCATTACCCCATGTTATCGTATTTCGCCATGGCTGAAAATGAATCCATTGGAAGGGAATGCTACAACTTTATGCAGGTATACTTTTACATATGTATCTTGATTTTAATTAACGTGATTAAGGCTCCATTAACAGGTTAACCTGGCACGACCCTTCACAACCCATTTTGTTGACAAGTATTAGAATAACTTTAATTAAATCAAGCACATCTAAGGGGACTGTTATAATTTTATACATGATTCTTATATCAACCACAAGGAGCAGTTAAAGAAAGGCACGACAGTGATTATAAAAGCACACCAGGCATTGGTGACTAATAGCAACTAGCATGCTGACTTGAACCTTTTATAAGCTTTGAAATAGTAGACCTAATTCTGTGGGCTAATGAGTAATGACACCATATGTTGAGATGGTTTGTGAAAAAGCAAAAAGTTGTCCAAATTGAGGAGAGTCACTCTATGCCTCTTTGCAAAAAGTTGTCCAAATTGAGGAGATGGTTTGATTGATTATCCTTTTAATCCTTGTTTTCCCATGCAAAACAATCTCTTATTTAATGATTTCTTTCTTGTTTTCCTTTTTGGTACTTTGTAATGAATGGGAGTGTCTGCAATCTTAAGAGAAATGATGAGTATATCAGCCTTTTGTATGAGAAAGTAAGATTAGTTTAATTTGTTCTTTTTGTTCCCATTTTTTTTTTATGCTTCTATGGCCTTTGTTGACTTAATAGCTTATAATAATAAATTATTTCATTGTTTACACTGCATCTTTTTAGTGATTCTAATCATTCCCATGAAAGGAGGATATAATTTATTTATTTCTTTGAAGTTTGTGAAAATACTAATTAGTAGACACCTAGTGTTTCTTTTATTCCCATGAAAGGATATATATATATATAGGCATAATGCTTCATAAAAAAACTGTCTGTTATACGTGCTAATGATTGCATGGAATACATGGCATTGCAAAAACTGCTTCGATTGGGCAACATCAATGAATCGCCTCCATGAATCTCTCACATGTTACCATAATGTTAATCTCAAATGAACCCACATTTTTGTTGTCTAGTGACGGTATGCGGCCTGGATGATGCGGGGAATTGCGGTTGCGACACATCTAAACAGGGGCAGAATTCTGGCAGAGCACTCTGTTGCAAAACAGCTGCTCTGTTCTGCGCTGTGTTGCTGTTGCGGATGCTGCTGCTGAGTCGCTGATGCCGCTGCTGCACTGTTGTTGCTGCTGCTGCTGTGCTGAGGTGCTGCTGTTGCAATTTATGACTTTGTTTCTGCTGTGAAAAGTGAGTCCTGATGGCCTTCTGCAGCAAAGTTCAACAGTTGCTGATTCAACAACTTTCTCTTTTGCTGATGGTATCACCGAATCTGTTCCCCGTTCCTACATTGAATTTGTCGAGCGTCTTGTGCTGCCACAATCTGATTAGATTTGCATGCGTTTGTTTATCCATTTTTTTAACTTTTGAAGCATAGTAGAACTTGTAAAAATTGTCTCTCAGTGACTCACTAGCATTGGTAATACCTAAGAACCTATAAGTGACCTTCCTTTTTTTGGTTTTTTTTTTAAGAACATTAATAGCATTTCTCATATATCAGTGCTTTTGTAAGATTACACCCTTGCTCACAGTAATTTTCATGTGTAACAGGAGAAGATCATACATGAACTTGGCTTGGATATGGAGAGTACTGCTAATCGCCTTGATTTTGTTCAGGTTCTCTTTCCCTATTAGGTCCTGCCAACAACCCAAAAACAGAAATTAGGCCCTTGGGCCCAATATCTACTATAATTATTAGCTATTAATCTCATGGTGTTGTGAATCTTTGCATAATTTTGTTATTACATAATTTTGTTGTAATTTGCCTTATGACATTACTTTGTATGTTGTACGTGTTGACATTATATGGTTATCTACTTAAACTTGCATTGATTTTCATTATTTTGTTGCAAGTAAACATGTAATTAGAGGAGGTAGAGGGAAAATATATTGGATAGTACAAGTAACATGTTTGTACTTATTGTGTACTTGCTGGAATGCTGCATTCTAACCTTAGGGTGTAATGAACCATCAAGCTATTTGTATTTGTATTGTCTCTCCTACCCCTCTTTCATTATGCAATTGACAATAGCGGTTTTAACGTTTATGCTATAAAAACCCAAATTCTAAGGACATGAAACAGTAAAAAAGCTATCTAAATTCAGGCAGGCCTTTTGGCGCTTAACCAAAAATTTCCCTCAGCGTATATGCATCACTCTCCTCCCTCGCTCTCGCCCAAGTACTCATTTCATACCAAAAGCCATCGAGAAAGAGAGAGATCGAGAGACCCAATGAGAGAGAGATCGAGAGGCAGTTCAGGGAGAAAAAAGATGGAGGGAGAGAGATATATCCAGGGAGAGAGCGAGGGAGAGAAATCGAGATACAGAGAGATCGAGGGAGACGACACAGGAAGAGGGAGGGCGCAGGGAGAAAGAAGTTGAAGAGATCGATCGATTTATCTCTCGATTAAATTAGATCCACTTCTGATTTCGAATCCTCTCTTCGATTTGCAGAGATGCCGAGTCGTCACGAGAGAGAGAAGGGCGTAAACGTTCAAGTTCTTCTCCGTTGCAGGTAAGCGAATCCAACTTTAGGGTTTCTCAAAATTTCGAATCTTTCTCTTTTGTTTCACTTCACTCTCTTGATTTGATGAATTTACTTGCTTTGGACTCTCTCATTTGTGTACTAATTTCTTGTTTTTCATCCGTTGTTTAGGCCATTCAACGACGAGGAGTTGCGGAGCAATGCGCCGCAAGTGGTTACCTGCAACGACTACCAAAGAGAGGTCGCAGTGTCTCAAAACATTGCTGGGAAACAAATTGTTACCTTCGACAAGGTATTTTTTCTCATTAAGCAGTTTTAAAATATAGATCTATAGCTTGTGTGAATGGATTTTTGGGTTTTCAGATACATTTGATGAATTTGAGCTATGTTGGATGAAACCCATATTTTTTATTTTAACAATTTGGGTAGAAAACTGGTAAAATTTACATTTTTTTTGATATGAAAGCCATATGTGAATGGAAGCAAAAATAGATTTACTTGAAGTCCGAAACATTTGTGATAACGATAAATTTTTTTGTTTTGGGAAACTTTTCCATTCATTGATGTAATTTGCATATTAAGTTGATTTCCTCGTTGTCTAATATTTTTCCCTGGCATCTGAAGGAGAGAAGGGTACTCCTCCTTGGGCTGCTGCAGGGACCTCCCCCATTTTTTGCTGGCCATCTCTGAGGGACATTCAAATGCAAGAGGTATGAAAATTTTAAATTCCCCATTTCAGATTTTCAGCTGTTATGTTAACTGTCATTCACCATTTGTGAAATCATAGTTATGCTTTTGCCTATGAAGAACATGTTGTGTCGTTAACGATTAAATTTCTATTTATATTCACTTTCACGCTGTAAAGGGTTTTTAGATATACCCACATATCGCTGGATTCATGTCCGACAGTATTTCATCTTCCCGTTTTGAAATGAGCCTGCAAGATTATCTTGCAGGCTCATTTCAAATCCACAAAGCACTTAGGGACAGTTTGGTGCATAAAGCAGTGAAGAGATCCTGCTAGAAAGCACTGATAAATATTATGTCCCTATCTGAAACAATAGAGGCAGGTAATCCATATAACTTATAGATGTTATGAAAAAAATAGTTCAGCAACCATTGAAGATGCGTAGGGATGTGACAAGGTCAAGAAATGGCTGAATTTAGTTAGTTTATCTACAACCACTAAGATGACAATTTTGTGGTTGGAAGGAGGCAATCCCTTTATGAAATCCATGCTTATGTGTTGCCACGCGTGATTAGGTATTGGCAAGGGTTGCAAGAGTCCCTCATAAGCAATTTGATCATGTTTGTTCCTCTAACAAACATCATACCCAGCAATGAACTGAATTAAAAAGTCTTCATACCCTGCCAATAAAAGTAATGTTTAGCTTTTGATAAGTTGTAGTTATTACCTGAGTATCCACCTATTGAGGAGTTGTGTAAGGCTGTAATAATTTGAGCTATTAAGGATCCAGATGAGCCTATATAGATGCATTGTGTGTAGTGGAGTAACCTCTTTGAGTGAGTGTAGGGGGGCAGCTTGTGAGTCAATCAGCAGTTGTTGGATGATGGCTTGAACATGTGAATCAGCAACATAACTACTAGTGACTTCTTGCAGCCCGAGAGGGGTGACAGTTGATATAGCTAGACAATGTGGATTTGAAAACTGACATCCGTATATGTTGCAGGTTGCTGATCAGTTTTATAACATCTTGCACAAGTACTGTAACAAAGTTCAGGTATGTACTATCACTATGTGGATACCTTGAAATGTTCAATTCAAACTGTCTTTTCACTCTTCTTAGTTTCTTTCCTGACAAGCTAACTATTATTGGATAATACAGGCTGTGAGTTGCGATGAAGCGTTTCTTGATGTAACGGATAGAGAAGATGAAGATCCTGAGCATATAGCTTCAGTAATCAGAAAGGAGATCATAGAAACTACAGGATGTACTGCAAGTGCTGGTGTTTCTGGAAATATGCTAATGGCCCGTCTAGCCACCAGAGCTGCTAAACCAAATGGTCAATGCTACATCTCTCCCGAGAAGGTGAGGTTTGTTGTTGTGGTCTTTTTTACACTGTTGCTTGAAAGCCCCTTTTCACTTCTGCAATGACTTTTTGAAAGATAAGCTAATGGCTTTGTACAAAGTGATTAGTTAAACTACTGGAGGTTAAGTGCTTTCAAAATCATCAATCTGTTGATCAGAGTGTCTGCTTGTGTATATGTGCAGTTATTTAATCGCTCACTTAAGTTTGTTGTTGTTTAAAACTGTGGCATTGACATTTGTTAACCTTTAACCCTGATTTGTTTAACAGGTGGAAAGCTTTTTGGATGATCTTCCAATTAAAGCACTTCCAGGCATTGGGCGTGTTTTAGAGGAAAAGTTGAAAAAGCTGTACATTGAAACTTGCAGCCAACTGCGTGCAATTTCAAAGGTATTTTGGCCAGCTTTATGTATATGTTTGCTTGTGCCTTCCTTCATCTCCTTTCGACATCCACCTCTGTGATTGCTTCTGGATAGTTGTGTAAACTATGAGCAATTCTTTTCTTCTGTTACTTGCACTTGTATTTGCATAAAGTAAGGTTTCTCTGAATCAAGCGTAAAATACTTCCGTTTTGGTCCTGTGGTTTCTCTGATCGTGTGTAGAGTTTAGGCATCCTTAAATCCCTTCATTGTTTATACTTCTTACCAAACGATTGTTTTTTTAAGCAATTACGATATAGCAAGATCAAACGACCCTTCAACTCTGAAGGTCTCTCTGTCTCTCTCTTTCTTTCTTTTCTCTTTCTCTCTATCTTCTTGCGCATGCACAGATAGTATGATATGTGTACGATACTTGGAGTCCTGAAGTGCTAAATATCTTTTTTGTCAAATTTTTAATGCCTATATGGTTGACTCGGCATTACATTCCAATTGTTTGTCCAAAATCCAGTTAGATAATTTCCTAGTTTCTGCCATGCACTCTGTTCATAATTTACAGCATGAAAAGCCTGACAGTGCATGAAGTTTCCAATGGTAACTGGATTATCTGTTTCATTCTTGAATTGAACTTTTAGATTAAGCATCTTTACTCTCGTATGTATCAGAGTTTTATATATGTCATTTTGTTGCTAACATCTTGAAAATGGTTAGTGCAAAGCCACAATGATTGCAAAGCCCCATGAAGGCAAGCCATAATGATTGCACAAGCAGTTTTAGGGTCTATGCATGATGTTTCCCATATCCATTAAGTTTACAAAGAAAATTCCCTTGAAACAAAGAAAAATTAACTCCCCACAATAAAATTCACATGTTGTGTCATATTAAGTGATGCACACACTTGTCACATGTATGTATTTGAGTATCATTGTTTGATCAACTAGTTAGTTCTAGTGTTTATTTTAACAGCTTTTTGATGCCCATTTGCTTTGTATTTTATAAATCCACAGGAGACGAAATCGGTTGGAGCTGAAGTTAACTGGGGTGTGAGGTTCAATGATTTTAAAGATGTTGGTATCATGCTAAATTAAGACTCATTTGTTGATTTTTTTTATTAGGATTATTTGGCCTCTCAAATTTCTTGCCTAGTGGACGGTTGCTAAACTAAAAGTCGAATCAAGTCATAAATTATTTCTCCGTGCTATGCAGGTTCGATTGCACCTTCTCACTGCAGTGGTAAAATGTTTCTTTAGAAGACCACACGAGACCCAAAAAGCACTAGGAGCTGCACTTGCTGCAGGTCTTTCTGATTCTCATCAGGTGAGACTTTGATTAAATGTTATATTGTTGAATGTAAATAGACCTTGATGCCTTTGTCTTAAAACAGTTTATTCTGGATAATGTATTAAATGGTGAATTCACTGCAGGGTGTTCATGACAGAGCCTTATTCTACTACAGGCTTTTGCAATATACTGTATCTGTAGCAGAATGTGTCGTGAACCCTCCTAAGCAAGCAGTTTCAGTCTTTGCAGACACTCAGAGTAGTGAAATAAAAGACCGCATATTCAATGAGTTTAACAGTTTGTCTGTTATATACCAGAAGGTGAAAAAATTTTCTTCCTTACCATTATATTACTTGGTTCATGTCTATGCCCCATTCATTAAATTGTAGTTCCTTTATAGAGATGACTGGCTTGTGATTTTTTCATTCTTAGGGAGATGTAGACAGAGAAAGAAAAGAAATTTAGATATGGTTGTGACACAGTCCACTGCAGAAGAAAGAGATGGATTAAGTTGCTTCACTTGTCCAAATTTATCTTTATGTGTGCATTTGTGGCCAATATGTTGTGATGAAAAATTAATGTAGAAAATTAGTATTTAATGCCATGAAAGACATGAAAGATGTGTTTTACTCCTGAACTAGCCTGAAGGTAAATCACTCTAGATCTATGGGGCTGTTTCTTCATTTTTTTAGAAGGTAATCATGGAAAATGTGCGCACTTAGTCTGGTTAGTAGAAGGTCTAAGTTTGAAGAAAGACAGAAAATATAGTAGAACAACATGACGACAATTCTACTTTTTGTAAATAATTAATTGATTATAGTTAAAAATTTGTTTGGTGAATCCTATGATGCTATGTATTCTAGGTTAGTGAAATTGTTTCTTAATCATGATTTTTTTTTTGGTTGGATCTTGATGACAGACAATCTTCCTGCCTGTTGTTGGGTCTTGTTGACCCAGACAAGCTAAAGCCTGGTGATTTGGTTGGGGTGTACAAGGACAGCTACCTAATCTTGGACACACTTCCCTCTGAATATGATTCCCGTGTAAAGGCTATGGAGGTTGATGAAAAGCCAACTGAAGATTACAATGACATTGGAGGATTGGAGAAGCAGGTTGGTTATGCTTCATAAAATTTCCTTTCTAAGCATCCATGGTTTAGATTATTTCTGTGCCCTCCAAAAGGAGTTCTTTGTATGGACCTCCTAGGACTGGTAAAACATTAATGGCTCCCACCTGGCTCTTTGATTTTAGTTTAGCTCCCAAATGAAGACCCAGGTACTTAGTTGGCAGAGTTCCTTCTCTACAATGAAGTAAATCAACAAGGGAATTGGAAATGTTGCACTTAATCCTTTCAAGATATTGAAAAGAATCTTCTCTTCCTTTGGGCCTTGGCTTTGTTATTTCCTAGTTCACTTTTTTTTTTTCTGTATACAGTGCTCTTGACTTATACAGTTATGTAACGGCAGATGGGATTAATCCCCAACAGCCATGAAGAGGATTGGGCTGCCAGGGCCAGAGCATGGGCAGCAGCTAAAGATGCCATGGAGGGCCAGCATCAGCATCAACACCAGCACCAGCACCAGCAACCACATTATACAACATTTCCTACCAGATCTGATGAGCAAAATCATGGTACCGTGATGCATATCAACATGTTACTGATCCTCATTATACAGATATGTAGCAATCTTCGGTTCCTGCTGCCAAACCAGCAACAGTTTTCAGTTTCTTTAGGACATCCCCACGGGCCACTCGAAAATCATCTGGCAGAATTTTCATCCTTTACTTCTAGACCATCGTCATCTTATACTTCGGATGAGCATGCATATAGCACCAGAGATGGAGCTCTGCCATCAGATCCAAGTCAATTATATCATTACCAAGGAGTTAATGATGAGACAAACTCATCCGTCTGTCAGCAGGAGGTACCTTCTAATTATTCTTCTGCACCAGGTAACGCTTCACTTGACATTTAAATTTGCATCTGAAGCTTGTGCTCAAGAAATGCTGCTACTGGATTT
>QNQO01004521.1:0-23975 GCA_003290165.1 Berberis thunbergii | reverse complement strand
AACAGGACTCTTTTCTTTTCCCAACGAGCTGAGGTTGAGAAGTGGCCTTTTCTTTTTCTAGTTTGACTTGTTCGACGGAATGAACTAAAGAGGACTCATTCTTCGTAAATGACTCTAGTAGCTTTGGATAGATTAAATCCATTGATGCCCTGAATTCATTCGAGACGACCTCAAAAGATGAAGAACACAACCCATAACCGCCAACTCTGACATGACCACCCACATAAGCCTTACAAGCTGCCAGAATTGCATTGGCTCGCTCGCGAAAATGCAATGAAATAAGTTCCTCAAAATGCATTGGTGGCCTATTCAAGATGTACATCATCGTCTTACAATTTAGCACAAAAACTTGGTTGTTATAAAGTAAACAACATTTCTTGTCCCACTGATCCCACTCAGGAGTTCCTCTACCAGGCTCATTATAGTAAGGCTTGTCATTGAGAATCAAAGCTTGAATTGAAAGCAGTACTTGTAGAACCGTACTCTTTTGACTAAATGGCTCACCGAATATGACTTCTTGATTAGTATATTTGATTAAGTTACACTATTCTACTCCCACTTGCACTATGAATTGATGATGTGAAATCGAGCTATGTAACAAAATAAACAATCCAGTGGGCAGCCATTTCAAACAACTATATTGAGAGAGCAGGTCACTATCAATAGAGATATCAATTCACTTTCTTCTCTGTTGAATTGAACTGCAAATCCATTTTCCTTACTGTAAGAATTCTTCTTGTCTTCTCTGTTTCTGCAATGGCGGTAGCAGCTCAAGTAGTATGTCCATTCTTTGGAGTTGTGTTTGAAAAACTCAAGTCTTTAATCTACAAGGACCATATCAAGAAGCTTGGTCCATTAGTGAAAGAGATGAAGATGCTTTACAGAACCTTTATGTAAATAAATAAAAAGTCATCAATGATGCAGAGTGGAGTTAGTTCAACGAAGAGGAAGATGTGGATGGAATTCGGTTTTGGCTACAAGAGCTGAACGATGCAGCATATGAGGCTGATGATGTTTTTATGAGTGAATATGAAGCTCTACAGCAAGCGGAGGGAGCCAGCAGCAGCAACAATGTAACTGAACAACTTAATGGGAAATCCAAAGCTCCATTGTAAACTTAGAAGTGAATGTAAACTTGAAGATTTGGAACTTCTTTGGCAGCGCCTTCGGTCCGTGGTACATGGAAAGAGATTTTGCTTATGCTAGATGATATATGGGAAGAAATTCAGGAAAAATGGAACAAACTGATTGGATTTTGAAGGCGAAGGTGGGCCATTTAATCAAACATACTAATTAAATGAGAATTTTTACGTTTTTTATATACAAAACGAAATATTTCTTAAAATCAGTAGAACGAAGTTAACTCGTAAAACAAAATGACAATCCTTGCACATGAGTGGCTTCTATCTAATTTTGTTGGATTTTTTTTTTTTGACAAATTGGACCGTGATTTTTGTAAAATATTTTTACTTTTCGTCAGTTTTTTTACAAGCAAAATCTAAAACAAATGAGATGGACTTTTGGTATTGGCATATACTTCAAACAAATCATGATGGAACGAGTTTGGAAATCTCTCAAAGCAAGACTTTGAAGAGTCAATTTTTGCTTAAATTAGGTCCCCTACCAATACCCATACCATGTGAAGTTGGATGATACTTGTGGAATTAATGGTTGTTGTTGGTTTCCTTCTCTGTCACCATGAAACAAACAAAAGCATATGGGTCCTCTCGCTCATGTGATCAAAGACTTGTATTATCAATCTAAAAGAAAAAATTGAATTTAAAGAGATAAGGGTATCCACACACAGTCCACACAAAATAGAAAGTTTGGTAGAACAATGTATGTATCATTCCTAGACAGAAATTTCGTGTTGAATCTCAAGAGAAAAAATTACTTACACGGCAAGAAAATATATCATGATACTGTAACTTCTTAAATGAGCTTTGCGCCTTTCTGAAACTGATAGGTAATTCAACAAGAAGACTCAACACAGCAAAAATCAATGTCATGATATTCATCTTCATGCATTGACTGGTTATATTGTGGGAAAAGCTCTTAATGCTAAACCATCTTAGTGTAAGGAACTTAGCTAACTGGCGAGGAAAACAGCGAGACCCTCCATCCCCCTCGCGATGCGTGCGTCCCATCCCTTGCACGTAACACGAGGGGGATGGAGGGTCCTCCCTCCCTCCCTCGCTGTTTTCCTCGACATTTAGAATTGGGGTAGTGTAAGACACTACCATGATAGAGACAACTAAGGCCTATTTTATTGAATTGTAGCATGTTTGTTCAAAATTTTATACCCTAGTATTAAGAGGCAAAAGAAGGCACTCTATTGGAAATTCGCTTAATTTCTATATATCCTTCGCCTAGGATTATCCATTAGTTTACCTTGGATTTAGGATTTCTGGTAACCTCTGTGTCATGTTCGGTTACATTTTTTCATTGAAATGGACTATGCTATGAAGTCGATGGATTTTTTTTTCCACACACTCGAAAGAATCGAACCGAACCATAGTGCTATTACAATTTAAGATCCAAGCCCAAATCCAAAGTAGATCTTAAGTCCATGGTGGTGTTTTAAACTAGAACCAAGAATTGGGTTTTTAGATTAAGAATACAAAGTATTTTCAAGCCTAAACACGTACTGTAACGTAACAGTTGAGGACGAACACCAAACTTTGAGAGATGGAATTCTAATTGTCGAGGAAACCAGCGAGGAAAACAGCGAGGGAGGGAGGGAGGACCCTCCATCCCCCTCGCGACGCGTGTAAGGGATGGGACGCACACATCGCGAGGGCATTTTGGATTCCATAGAGACTCTCCGTAATTCGATTCCCCTATGTGTTCCAAGTAAGTAATATCTCCTTGTCCACTTCAACAATTTCACTCCTTTACTGTCAATTACATCTTCTCTTCTTCATCCGTACGTAATGTAATTAATGAATCCAATCAATTAGACCCAAATTGACCCTTTTGAGCTATTTCTGTATAGATTTGATGGGACCAGGATTGCTTATTAATCCAATCAATTAATATTAGTGTAATTATTAATTGGACAGAATTGAAAACAGTTGCACTTGAAGCTGCAAATCAATCTCATGAGTGCCCATCAGGTGTGGCTCTTATAGATTCTGATGGTAAGGTGTGTAGTGGTTCCTACATGGAGTCTGCCGCGTATAATTCTTTTACTAAGTTTTTTCTATAGAATGGGTTGTCTCTGGAATGCATCCTGGTCACTCACAAAAAACTTGCACTGTGGTTCGACAGGTCCGCTGAATATTACCAAGTGCTTGGCCAAATGGAAATATGAAACAAACTCCATACAGATTTTTTCTAGGCTGAAGATTTTGATGCACCAGTTAGATCAATTTGGAAACCTCATTCCTTGTTTGTATGATTTCGATGCTCAAGTTGTTGAAAAGGAGACAAATTTGTCGATTCCTATAGCAGATCTGGTATTTGAAGAAGTGGCACCAGGAATTCAGTTGTTCTCTTTCAGCATGGTTGAACCAGGTGACTTCTGGCCCACAATTCTGGATATTGAGCGGAATCAGCGGATCTCCAGCATGCCGTCTGAATTCACCGTCTTTGTAGGTATATGTGAATTTATTCTTAAAGAAACTATTCAAACTTTTTATTAGTTTTGTTTTCAGTTTCTGCTTTCTAGTGGTCTACTTGCAAGCATTTTGATGTTGCTATCTTCTATAAGAATTAGTCGTTTTGCATTTTTAAGTTCTATTTGCAATCATTAAGGTTACGTAGCAAACTAGTCCTGATAACACGAAAAGGTAAACACTCAACTCTGAGCGTTGGATAAACATTTTTTAATACAATTTTTACTTTGGTGGTGGACTCGAAAACACTAATGATTGATTTTTTTGGGATAAACTCAACACCAATAATGCGTAAAAATAGAAAATAAAAGTGCGGTAAGTGCTCTTAAAACATAAATAGGATGGACTGGTGCATTTTTCAATCGTTTTACCATAGTTTGTTTTCAATAGCTAAGAGATTCCAACCAATCTCTTCCCGTATTATTGTACACATTTTTCAAACGTTTGACACGAGTTTGAGAAATTGAACAGGAGAATCAGATGCTTGAATCAAGGTTTCAGAGATCTTGTAATGTTTATTCCCCTTTCTAATAGCATATCATGTAATTGTTTTATCCTTCAAGCTACAATTTGCTAGTCTTCGGAGACATTGGACAAAATTTTTTAGCATCGCCAATTTTTGAAGCCATATGGAAATGTAAAGTAGGTGTTTTTTATTCATCAGCTATTTTCCATTTCCATTAGGTTACAAACTTTTTTTTCCCGTAATACAATCCTAATGACTTGAGCTGCGATAAATGATACCCACCCAAAGGTACATTCATTCATGTGAAACGGGTTACTCTTTGCAAACAAACTCATTCTAGAGTCTAAAGAAAATATTTATATGATCATGGTGAGATATTCTAGCGTCTTTGCACAAAGTGTTGAGTTTGAAATACAGAGCTGGTTAACTAAATATAATAAAAATGAATAAATAAAAATAAATAAATAAATAAATAAATAAAAATAAAATAAAATAAAATAAAAAAACTAAATATAATGGCCATGAAAAGAGTTGGAGATCATGTCATCAACATTGAATAACATGTTATCACATGGGGTCAATGAATTGAATTGATTAATACCTATATTGGAGTTTCCTTGCAAACTTCACTGAGTTCGGCTCCTTCTAGTTTTGTATACTTGAACAAAATGGGTGTACAATGCACCTTTGACGAAAGGGTTGTGGGTCATTAGTTCTTGTAAAAAATGGGAAAGTATTGAAGTGTGATAGGTGCTAAATGCTGTACTACATTCTTCAATCGTTTTACAGTGCCTGTAATTTGTTTTCAATCCTAAGTGATTCCAACCAATCTCTTCCATTTTTTTTTCTACGCATTTTTTAACCCTTCTTCTTGTCTTGCACTTGAGAAATTTAACAGACTGATCCGAAGCTTGAGATTAAGGTTTCATATCCTGTAATTCTAGTCCTTTAAGCTACAGCATTGTTATTAAACAATTTGCTAGTCTCTTCATGACATCGGAAAAGATTTTGGGCATCTGCAATTTTTGAAACCAACTGGAAATGTAAACTAGGTTTTTCATTCATCAGCTATTTTTGCACTTCCATTTAAGGTCACAACTTTTTTTTTTTCGATAATACAACCCTAATGGCTTGTTTTTTTTTTTTTTTTTTTTTTTCATCATAGGAACATAACACTGATGGCTTGAGCTACGATAATTGATATCCAAACAAAGGTACATTCTCTGATGTGAAATAGGTTAGTCATCATGAAAATATAACTTTTTGCTAACAAACTCACTCGAGAGAGAGATATTCATCTGAGGCAGACCCGAGAAAGAACGGAAAATATGAACAGAGTTGAGATTGATGAAGAATATACGAATAATTTTTCCATTAGAATAGAAATAAGTTGCCAATGGTAACATACTAGAAATAAGAGATCATCCAACCCACATTTCTAAATGAAAATAAAATATAAAATAAATAATTCGACCAAAAATAAAACAAAAGAGAAGAGGAAGTGCGGGTGGTGGTGCAGCCAGCGGTGGTAGGGCATGGTGGTGTGGACGAAAGTAGTGGGGCGAGGTGGTGCTGCTATTGTGAAGAGAGAAGAGAATGGAAGGTGGTGGTGTCTTTGAGCAGATCACAAAAAAATGGGATGGTGACGTCCTTTAGCGGAAATGGTGGTATTATTTAACAATAGCCAATACAAATCCGTTGAAATATGAGGGGAAGGTTGGATTTGGAATAACTCTTGTTATATATACTTTTCACTCACAAATCCTTCAAAATCCATAACTTTTAAAAATTCATTAAAATCCACTATTTTTTGAAAACCCCTGATTTTGGTGGATTTTTGAAAAACATGAATTGAATACTCCCTAATTTTAATGGATTTTAAAACAATCCTTTAAAATCGGTATTTGAATACCCCTAAATTTACATGTATCATTTTAAATCCTTAATTGAATACCCTTGAATTTTAATAAATTTTAAAAACCAACACAATCCATTAAAAATCGTAATTGAATACCACCCCCGTACATTGAAACAAGTTCCTTGAAATGCATTGGTGGCCTTTTTAAGACATACACCATCGTCTTACAAGTTAGCACAAAAACTTGTTGATTATAGGATAAACTTTTCTTTTCCCAAAATTTCCAAGTGGGATTTCCTTCGTCGGGCATTTTTCTACCAGGCTTGTTAAAGTAAGGCTTCTCATTGAGAATCAAAGCTTGAATCGAAACCAGTACTTGTAGAATTGTAGACTCTTCCGAGTTCCATCTCTGATATCTACTTCCAAACAAAGTGTTTAAAAGACTCAAACAAACCTTCCCATTCCATTCTAAATTCGGATTAATCCAAAGACCGAAAGACTTGTTGTGCACTTTGGGTGGTTCAGCTGGATAGTTTGCCGGAAATTTTAAATCAAAGAAGAATAAACCGTAGTGATAAGGAGTCCCTGCAGCGCCAATGATACAAGCTCTTAAAAGATCAATTCTCCTTTCTTAAACCTTAACATAATTGTTTCTGGCAGGCCTTTCTCTAGGATCTTCCACTCTTTCATGATTTGTTTCGAAACTTTATCATCAAAAGTCTCGTCTTTTTTCAGCTGTGCATAATGATGATCTCCCACATCATTCACATTATCAAACTGATTGAATAAATCCATCCGTGCCTTCTCCTTGCACTCTTCAATCCGTTTCACTTGCATTCTTATATACCTTAATAGTTCAAACCAATTAACCTAAGTCCTCCTTGCACAATGTCATTTTCTGGCAGGGAAATTAATTTTCTTTCCAAACAAAATCAACTTTTTTGGTGCTTGCAAAAAAAAAAAAAAAAGTTTCAGAGTGAAACTTACAAAAGTTTGATTCAATCATCAAGAAAACGCGAAAACGTAACTTACTTGAAAGAATTCAAGTTGGTCGAGCTGACCCTTCTTTGCCAATATCAATTAAAGAATGATGAAATTGTCAATGGAATATAACAGTTTTTTTTTTTTTTTTAATAAGAATACTAGGCTTTTTATTACTTGAAAAAATCTTTTACATCAGTCGGGAGTACTTACCCGATAAAAAGAACCAGAGGACTTACATCATAGCAAACCCAAAATAAATAGTGACCAAACCCCTAGATCAATGTCTATACTTGCTATTACTTTTCTTCATTCTAGATGATCGACGAGGATATACCTTGATGTCTCTGAAGTCCGTCGCATGAAATCTTTTCGATATTCGAATTTGGTCTGTCTTTAAACCTGACACTACTCTTGACCTAATGGTGTATTCATCCAAATCTTCTTCTTCTGAACTGATTGTATCCGAAATGTCGGTATCGGTCTCCATTTCGGTTTCGCTGTTAGCGTTACGAACCAAATAGTTAATATGTTTTATATTTGGTGCTTCAAGTACTATTGCATCCACTAAAGCTTCGTCATCTTGTACAATACCCGCATCTGCTGGAAACCCTACCTTTCGGTTATGCACCTTGTCACCACTCTGAACGCGATTCTGAGCACCAACGTGAGCTCCACTGCTAGAGCCATAGACAAACCCACTGTCAACATGATCATCCTCAGCTACTGCGTCCTCCTTTGTTGGCCCGGAGTTGCTGCCTGAAATCATTGCATTTATCTGTAGAGAAGCATTCCCACTGCTCGTCTTTTTCCCTGGGCTAGAGATCCCGACATCCCCGCCTACAGCCTTGGTCGAAACCCCCTGCGCCCTCCCTGATTCCAATTGGTGAACATACTCGTGCGCTCTCTGCTGCGGCCTTGAGCTGCTACCTGAAGCATTATCACATTCTTGCATGAAAGCTTGGTCATCATTCGCATTTTTCTTAGGGATCAACTTCTTTGGATCATCATCTATAGCATTTGATGTTCTGTTCACCAAACCAACGATTGGTGACGCGACTTGCTCTGACGAAGCAAACTCTATTATTGGCAGAACACGCTTTGGCTGGGACGAAGCAAGCCCTGAAATTGTCTCTCCTTGTTTTTTAATCGCTATTGCAATCTCAACCGCTGTGTACCTCGCCTCAAGAAGTCTTTCCTCCGTTGTTTCTGGTTCTACCATGTCACTGACTGGATCCTTCGTCTTACAAGGCAATTGATGATTCATTAGATTACTCTCGTCTTCAACTATGGTCTCCGTAAGTGACTCGAATTTGTTTGACAACATGACATTCCCCGAATCTTTGACCATCGGCCTCTCAGCACCAACGTCCTCCTGAATTTCCTCACCCTGATCATTCTTTACACCACTAGTTCCAGCTTCTGGCGTTGAAATTTTATTTTTTTTAACCACTGGGACATATTGTTGCTTGAGGACTTTGGCTTCTACCTTTTGTTTCTCAGTCTTCTCTTCTTTCACCAAGTTGGGTGTTCTCACATTGCCCTTATGACCTAACTTTTTTCCTGCAATAATCCTCCTGATGTCCTAACAATGAGCAATAATCACAATATTTGAAACCCGGATATTCAATGATTTGCCAAAAGCCCCTATTGTTAGATCTATCTATCCAAATTCTACTCGGTAACTTTTCCGCCAAAGTCATCTCCACGCAAACATGGGCATAACTCGGGCGTGAAAGACATCGAGTATGATCATCCATGCGCAAAAAGACACCAAAAGAGTTCACAATTGCTTTCAAAAGAGGGGGATGAAATAAATGCAAAGCCAAGTTAGGCAACTCTACACATAGTGGAACCGATATCGGGTCTGCTTTCAGACTGAAACCATTATGCCAACGGAAAGCTTTGAATCAAACTCCCCGAATCAAGAACGAGTCCCTTGCCAAGACTTTCTTTGCTTCTGCCTCAGATTGAAGCCGAACAAGAACATGACGTTGATCTAGCAAACCTAGCGAGAAATCGCCTAGAATCCCTCAGGTTCGATGTATCGAATCTCGAATATCTTCCAATGTTGGTCTGTAGCTAGAGAACTTTAAGACTATCACATGTTTTTCCATGAAAGCTTCCCCACTTTTTTCATCAGATGCCGTAAGCCCAATGGCTACCTCTCCTTCTTTCCGAAATCTAGTTCCCTCGACATTTGTTTCTTTAACCTCATCAACCAGTATTTTTCCAAGTATTTGGGCGAAAGAAGGCTTAGAAGCCTCTTTCGCAGGTTCCTTACTCCCTATTGGGAGAGAGGAAGTGTTGACGGCTAGAGGAGCCGTCATACCACGGTGTACCCTGCCCTAGCCAGACCTACAGCACCAAGCAAAGGCCACTACACCAAAAACCCCATTTAGCCACGCCGAGTTAGCCACGGTTTTAAACCGTTGGGCTATTTGCCACGGCAAAAAACCGTAGCTATATTTACCAACGGCTTAAAACCGTGGGTAAAAAAAACCTGGCCACGGCTTAAAACCGTTGGTATATTTGGCACGGCTAAAAACCGTGGCTAATAGTAGCAACGGCTCCAGACCGTTGTGCAGTAGTAGCAACGGTTTCAAACCGTTGCAACAAAATACTTTAGCAACGGTTCTAAACCGTGGCTATGTATAGCAACGGCTAAAAACCGTTGCAAAAATAAATTTAGCAACGGTTCTAAACCGTGGCTATCTATAGCAACGGCTCAGAACCGTGGCTACATGAAAAGCCGAAAAAAAAAATTTGGCGGGGTATTTTAGCGCTCGACCTTCCCTCCACTCGACTTTCATCGACAAAAAGCTTCCCTCCTCCCCTCCACTCGACATCGTCTCCTTCGCTGCTCCCTCCCTCGACTCGACTTCCCTGCTCCTTCTCCTTCCCTGCTCCCTCCCTCGACTTCCCTCCTCCCCTCCTTCCCTGCTCCCTCGACTTCCCTGCTCCTCCTTCGACTTCCCTGCTCCTCCCTCGACTTCCCTCCTCCCCTGGTCTTCCCTCCACTCGGCGTCTTCAAAATCGATCAGGCCCTCTCTCGTACAGGTACTCTCTCTCTCTTGTATTTTTTATGAAATTAGGGTTCGTAGAGTTTTTTTTTATTTATGTCTAAAAAATTCCGAACAAATTGCAAGTCTTTGAGCATTGTTGACTGTTGATTGCAGAAGATGTTTTCATTTTGGGAAAAAATAACTAGGTATACAATTGGATTGGGGAAGATGAAGTTTAAAACAAACTTTCAGTATTCCAAGTTTTTATAGATTTGACTTTTTTCTTGATGTTGGTGGTTTCATATTTTTGTATTTAATTTTTAATTTGAGACATGTATTATCCTTGAATTTTTTTTTTATTGGAATAGAGAAGTAATCCTATGTCCATATTCAATTGGTTGATTTAAATGGTTGAAGTTGAAGAAAGAAATAAAACATGAATATGAGCCTTATCCCAAGTATGTAGAATATGCAAAAGAGGTATTTCCTCTATCTCTTTTAGCCTAAGGCCTTCGAATTATATTTTTGTTGCACATATACCTTGTTGGGGACGATGCAGAAAATTAATTATAAAATTGGGAAGTTTAATTATGTTCAAGATAGATTGGTTATGTTCCTTCAAGAGGGAGAAAAAAAAGTATAGAGAGCTAAAAAAGACTCACATTGGGTGCAATCCTTCAATGACAAGGATCTTAGGAGGTTTGATGAGCTATGGTGGATCCAAAAGACCACTGACATGGTTATAGATAGGCTTCTCAACAGCAATTCCCTCCTTCAAAGCCTTAACTTGTTCATACATGCGATCGAAGTCGTTGGCTTTCGGGTCAAGTGCAGTTACACCATGAACCTTTCTTCCTGTTCTATCAAGTGAATGATAATCATCCAAGCATATTACAGTGGTGGTGTCACTGATCAAGGTGTTGGAGTCAAGGTTGCCACCCTTAGGTGGCTCAGCTGCACCACCAAACACACTTGTCAATCTCCTCATGAAGGTACTCTTCCCACACCCAGAGTCAGCTGCCAGTCCAATTACAATTGTTTTTTGCTCCTCAGCTGAGCATGAAATGTCAGTTGAGTATCTTCTGATGCTTCTCTTGCTGGTTGTAATTAGACAACATTTCTTTACACTAATAAGTTCCAAATTTCAACAATTGCATCTATCTAACCCGGTTTTGAGTTGATACATGAGTTTTACTTATTGCTATGTTTAAAGGTACAAAAAATTTATGATTTGTTTACTGAATGTGGATTGTGTTGTAGTGCTTGATTGTGTTGTAGTGCTTGATTGCTTGATCGCATAATTTGTTCTGGAGGGTTCAAATACATGACTAGTAATATCATCCACCAAAAGTTACAAGGAAGCTTTAATGGATAATTTTAACTTGTAATGTGCATTTTAAAACAAAATGTTTATATGTAAGTTGGTCCACAAATTCTGTTTTGTTGATGCTAATGATAATGTTGCTTTATTGTCTATCTTCCAGCTACAGCAGGAACAAACAAGGCTGCCTGCAGTGGCAATACTTTGAACACGAGGAAGCTTGATAAAGAAACAGAAGTTCTTGCTCGTGAGTACTCAACTCTTTGGATTTTGTGGTTTCTTACAGTTTAATTGTATCATCATTAGATTGCCTCTAGCTTCGACCAAGCTATAAGGAAATGCAAGATGCCATTCCCTAATTTCTCACAATTTTATTTTGTTTTTGGTCATCAGTGTAGTAATCACAATTTACTAAGATCAAAGCTTCAATCCCCAACCATTAAAAACTCCAGTCTCGCGTAAGGGAGTCATCCTTTGCCTCCCTTTCATCATATTTTATCACTAATAAAATCAAAATGGGATGAGAGGATATGCAAGTTTACAACTTCGAATGTCAAAATACCTGACAGATTGTATGTTAAGGTATAAAAAAATACAATACATGCATTATTATTATTATTAATTATTTTTTTTTAGTTTTTTACCAATGACATGAGTTGTGAAAAATAGAGTACGAGAAAAAAATAGAAAGCTAACTGAGAAGCAACAAGGACAAACACCAATCCACAAAATAAGAAACTACAAGTAAAGAAGTTTCTCCAATTTACTACATAGTCTCTAAAATGCATCCTCCTACACTCCAAAGGTCTACACCAGCAACAAAGCAAATTCTTGATGTCCAACATAACCATGTCTTCAGGAGAATCATAAATAAAATAAAATAATAAAAAATTCTTCTATCACGTTCTGACCAAATGCCCCATAAGTTAGCTAGCCCATCCAGAGACCATTGATTATTCTCTATAGAAGAGAACGATGCAATGTTCCAACAAAAACCATTGCTCCCCTCATGGTTCAAGGAAAACCCGCCTCACCAAGGGTTCCACAAGGAATGAGAACCAAACCTTGTAGGAAATAGAGTAATGCAAAAGCAGGTGTTCGACTGATTCCCAACCTTGGGTTGCTGATGTGTCTGGTAGCCAGCTAGTATCAAGATTGCAGCACGAAAAGACTAAGAGAAATGCAGGTATGAAAAAACAGAGAACTCCATACATCTACGAACAGCAACCTGAGCATAATCCAAGCAACAATAAGAATGGGTATGCATCTTGATCTTTTCTTCTCCTTCTTTCAGAGTGTTTTGACCATCACCAGTGGCAGCTACTGCAGTACTATGTTATTCCCACACCGCTAAATTAATCAATTATCATGAGACACCTTTGCTTCACAATTTTCTCTGCATTACCACATCAAGCTCTTGGAAAGACTAAAACATGAAAACATAAATACCTGCTTGTTTGGGTACAGAGCTCCAACATCCATGACCATACTTGGTTATATGTCTTAAGAGTTTCTCATCTTCCTCAGGTGACCATAAGCCCTTCCTCAGTTTTTGCTTGTAGCAACATGAGTGTCTCCCCATTTTGGCTGAAACTCACTTGCAATGTAATGCAGGAGAGAGAATTAGCTTGGACAAAATTGATCAAGTTAATTGGAGTGTGTGAGATTTCAGCAAGAGAAGGAAGGAAGGAAGGAAGGTGGGGGCTATGGAAAAATGTGAAAGGTGATATAAACAATAGATAGGAAAGCTGAGAAAATGAAGTTGAAGCTGAGAGAGGCAAGTGAATTAATAGAGGAGGGAGAGAAGGGGGTGGTGAGTCCCAAAAGAGCCTCCTCAAAAGATAAAAGTCACAGTCAAGAGGGTGACTGGAGTTTGAGGTTTTTATTTATCTTTCTTTTCAACTTCTTTAGCAAGGTAGATGAGGAGGGAGAAAAATTAATGGGTTAATAATCTGAGTTGCTAATGTCTCATCAAGGTCTGGTGTGTATTTTGCAGAGATGGTGGGGCTTCTGTACCCATATTTTATACGAGAACAAACACAAAAAATGAATTGGACAAGTACCCATGCTTGAAATCCAAGCCAGTAAAAAACTGATCCATGTTGAGTTGCATGCAAAAAATCTTACAACAAGAGATTTGACTGTGGGGTCTGTTATAAAAGGTTTGTATTAGTTTTAAAGCAAATCCTATTTTGAAACAATTTCATGGAAAAGATTCCAATTACAAAACTAGCCACAAGAAATGAGAAAAGGGAAACTAGGATGGGAGACAAGAAATACCCTTTGCTTGGCCATAAGTTTGCATATATGGTATACTGCATTCATGGAAGATGGAAGAAGCCTTGTACATTTTTCTTGTTTTTTTTTGGAAGAATATATAAAAACTCATCAATCAGGGGCATGAGCCCCCCCACCATTCATTCCATTGTCTGCCCCTCTTTATTTTTTTCATATATTTCTTGTGTCAAAACAATTCCAAAATAAAATGAAAAACAAGGGTCTCCCTCTCATCTTTTAGGCGTTTGGGGTAATTTTTCTAAAAATCATAATCACTTTGAAAAGTTTCATCATTACCTGGAAAGAACAAAATACTTTGGACATTTTAAAAGAAAAAGCTATCTTCCTTTTTCCTAGTAACTATTTTCCATTTTTTGAATAACACACATCTCTTTTTACTTCATGGAAAATGCAATAGATAGAGAGATATGCTTGTTATGCACGGTGTTGTAATATAAATACACACTTGAGTATCATCACTACATACGATGTTGTTTTTGTTGTCCTAGTCTACTTCATCTTTAGAATGTAAAACTTACGGATATAATATAGGTCCTCTTCGTTTTCAACGTACCCAAGTGTTCAAATGGATGAATTACTATCCCTGTAAGTCCAGAATTAATGTTATTTACAGTCACAGCAATATTTAGGTGCTTTGAAATACATCTTCTAAATGTGGATGAGTCCTTACGAAAATAAGAAGTGTATTTGATAATTGTGTTTAACCAGATTTCTTGTACAAATAAATTATATTGTAAGCTGTTGTAGACATATATATACATAGAATATCTTCCTCCTCTAATCTACCAAAAGTAAAATAGTTCATCCTCAAGTTAACTTGCTTGAAGCATAGTTTCCTTCCCATGAAACCAGAAGATAAGTTATATCCATGGAAGTTGTTTTTTATTAAAAACAAACTTAAGACGCAACATGCATGTACAAAATATTGGGAATTAATGCCTAGTGAGTTTTATTTACTCTCAAACTATCAAGTAATAAAAATCCTGATAAAGAAATGCAAGGATAGTGTAGTGGTGTGAAAAAACAAGTATTTGTGACTTGCAGAGTATCTGTGGGGATTAATTTAGCGGTGTGTCTCAAAACACTCTAATCCATTATCTAAGATCAGTTGTAGTTTTGTACTTTGTTAGTTTGTCGTTATATATTTTTATTTTGTTTTTTCTAAAATCAGCAATAAGCATGATTGTGGTATTTTAGAAACAATTAGTTTGGATAGGAGATCCAATGTAACTCAAGTAATTGAGTTGGATTGGGAATGTAGAAAGAAGGTCAATGAAACATTGTATAGGGTACCATAACAAATACAACACCACAACTGGATGAATTGAAGTTCATTAGATTGGTCAATGATTTTCAAGCAATTTAGCAATTTAGATTCCTTTGGTCAATGACTAAAGTTAATCTTTTAATTTTTTTGGTCAATGATTCTTATTTCTTTTTGTTTGATAATGGTTAATATCTATAATGTCATTGATAGAGATGGATAATACTCGCGACAATCTCTCCACCATTGATGTCACTAGATCTACAAATGATGACATTGAAGTTAAACAGACCATACAATTCAACCTCCACGGTTTAGTAGTTGGACCTGGTGCTAGAAATTTCAATAAAAACATTGGAAAGCTTGTTGAAACCTTTGTGCCCATCAAATTCAAGGGTTGGCACCATGTTACTGTCAACTACAAAGAGGATGTGTGGAATGGCCTCAAGGTGAGATTTTACATCATTGATTTTTATAATGTCTTATTTTATTTTCAACTTATATCTCAATGGCTTATTTGCAGCGTGAATATGACATCCCAAATTATGTGAAAAAGAGTGTGCATTTGAAAATGCCTGAATATTATAGAAGGTTCAAGGCACATCTTAGGAAGAATTATTTGGATAAGTATCCTACCATTGAGGAACAAGAGAAGCATGTTCCAAATGGTGTAAGAGAGGAGGATTGGAAGGAGTTTGTTCGCTATGAGAGCACCCCTGAAGCGAAGGCAATTAGAGACCAAAATGCAAAAAACAAAAAGGCTTCAAAGTATGTATGGGGGGGGGGGGGGGGGTGATCAAAAGAGTGCTGCAGAAGTAGAGTATGAAATGGTAATTGAGTTTCTAGCTACTAGTACAATATTATATACCATTTAACTTTATAGGCTGAGACTAATCTTTCAAGTATATAGGTTGAGAAGAACCCTGATGGGGAACCAGTCACACGCACTGACATATGGATTGCTTGTCACACGGGAAAGGATGGAAAACCTACGCATGGTTCTGAACAATATATGGTATGTGCCCAATGATGTCTTTTATACTCAATTCTTAATTTACTTTGTAGTTGTTTGAATATTATTTGTGTCCTGATTTATTTTATTTTTTCATTCTTTTGAAGGAACAAGTTAAAGCAAAAAAAGCTGCATTGCAAGAATCTTCAACTCAGGGTAACATTGACCTCACTATTGATGATGATCCTCTAAGCCAAGTGTTTGGCCAAGAAGCGAGGGGACGTACTCGTTGTGTTGGAACCACTGTCTCTAAAAGAAAGTATGATGCTGCACTTCCCGCTCGTTCATTGCTTTTGGAAAAAACATTGGAAGTAAAAAAATGTAGTGAAAAATATGATAGATTGGAAGAAAATGTTAGATGGATACGAGAGAGACTTGAAAGTGGAACTTATGTAAGACCATCAACAAGTGAGGGAATACAAGGAGTTGTTCAAAGAACTGAAGATCCACCGTCATCCGGTGCACAATCGACAAGGCAACCGGATAATCCATTACCTCCATCTCCATTACGACCATCTTCATTACCTCCATCTCCATTACCACCATCTCCATTACCATCATCTTTTCAAGGTGTTGCGAGGTTTCCTTCTCCAAGCAATCTTGTTCCTTCAGTGTCAAGGAGATACAAAGTTTGTGATTGGGAAAGGAATGTCATTGCGATAGCATTAGAGGTTGTAGATCATATCCATCAATTCTCTTGCGTTTGTCATGGATCATTGAACCCTGCAACAGAGATCAGACTTTCCTTATGCTTCAAATACAAGACTGGGGTGAAACTTTACAAAAGTGATCCAAAAGGAGACAATATGGGGGATTTGGACGTTGGTGATTTCTTCATATGGTGTAGAACTCATGTGGAACTTGATGATTGATAGTTACAAAAACCAAGAGTCTAATGGTGAATTTTCTGACTATATTTACTTTTTAATGTTTATTTATGTTTACTTTTTGATTATGATGTCTTTCTTTTAATGTTTATTGTTGTACGTGCTGTTTCTGGCCGCAGCGGGTTTCAGCGTGCGCGGTTAGCACACTGGTTTTGAGCTATGGTTGAGGTATTCTCCTTACATGTGGTGGCCATCTAACCTAGTTCAAGTATTATATCTATTTTGTTCTCTTCAATTATCTCAATGAATGTGAATTCATGTTTCCAATGATCAAAAACATGTATAGTACACAATCGTAAAATGTCTAGTGCAATTCTATCCAAAATGTCCATTAATGTACCTTAATGACTTCATCTAAATTGTCTGCATGGCTGTCAATGGTTGTTGTACCCCAACTCAAACAAAAGGACTCACACTTGGTCATCTTTTGAGTACACAATCATGAACATATCTACAGAATGCAGGGAAGGGGGAGAGACATTCTCTCTGCCATGCCATGCCATGTTATGCCATCATTTGATATTCTCATGTAGTTTGTGGGTGTTTCAGTTTCAGAGATTCAATTTCATTATCTCTCCCTCTCATGCTACAGATAATGTGCATCCAAGAAGGACACAATGGAGGAGGAGTCTTAGTCACGATGACACACGTGGCAATGCCAACTGAAGCAGCAGTATGAAAGTTCTCCCTGGAACTTCAAAGAACAGCAGTGCCAAGGGAGTATAACCTACACCCAGACGTATTAAGCACCTTGTAAGTCTCATATATTCATGTTTATTTTGTTTATCGGAATCCGTTTATATTGTGAATTCTTTATGTATCTATATTGACTTGCAGAGTGATATTTGAAATGTTTTTTTTTCTTTTGTTCTCTTCAATTACATGTGGTGGCCATCTAACCCATGTGTAATCTGCAAATGACACAACGACATCAACAGCCGCAGCATTTCATGCAATCTTTGCCACCAATGCAACGGGCCCAGTTGCAACATCAATTGCAGCAGCAGCAACAACAGCAACAGCTGAGACAGCAAGTGCAGCAACAGGGAATTCAACCGGCATCTGCAGTAAAGCAATCCTATCAAATCATGGCTTGCATTTGCTGCACAGAAGGTTGATGAAGTGAACGCCTTGGCGAAGGCATTGTCTGGCAGTAAAAGGAACTTTTCTACTTAACAAAAAGGTATGTCTGATTGACGGTCATCTCAAGAGGGGGTGTTTTCTCTTCATGGGTTTTCACTTTATTTTAAGTTGACATTTCAATAAAGCACATAGGGTGTCTTCAGCCCATTGGTTGCCTCGGCCTTGGCCATGGTATGGTACTTCAGCACTACAAGGCTAATGGTATGGTTTGTGTCTGTTATTCAGTTTATCGTGCAATTTTTAGAGTGTTCTGTAAGAACATGAGCTATCTATGAACGAAATGTTGCATTGTAGAATTGCTTATACAAAACCTGTTTCAATTCCCTGAATTATTATTATCATCTTCAAATATCTTCTCTTTGCATATAGATCCAATCATAATCACTTGTGGATAACCCATTGTGTTTATTGCTCAACAGGTTTTCTTCAGCTGAAGGACCCTCTTCAGTCCATTTCATCCAGGAAATCTTCTACTCCAACACTCACATCAATTTTATCACAAAGTTTTCGATTATCTAAACGACGAAAGCCTGAAGAGGACTCAACAGAGAAATTCGCCAGAGAGCTGCAGAGTGACCTAGAAGTGGTATATGTCGGGCAGGTATGCCTTTCCTGGGAATTCCTCCACTGGGAATATGGAAAAGCTCGAGAACTCTTGGAGTCGGACCCTTATGAAACCAGGCAATACAACCAAGTTGCTGGAGAGTTGCAACAATTTCAGGTTCTCATGCAAAGATTCCTAGAGAATGAACCCTTTCAAGGACCGCGGGTGCAGAACTACATCAAGAGTCGATGCATTCTACGGAACCTTCTTCAAGTTCCAGTCATAAAAGGTAAATAAACCTCTATTGGTTTGTGTATCATAAAAAACCAACCGGATTTTACATTTATAGCCGAAGAAGGGGGAAAAAGAAAAGAAATTTGGGTGCTAATAATTTTATGAGGTATCCTAGTCTGGATTCAAAGTATGGAGGGTCTAATCCTTTTCACGTCTGTTGAATTCAAGCTCCATCTGGATTCAAATTTGGGTGCTAATAATTTTGTTTTCTCTTAGCATGCTGCCTTTGACTTCCTGATTCTAATAATCATGTCTCACAGTCCTTAGTCCTAATTGTTATGATGCAATTGGTGCAGGGAGTCCTTTCCCGTGTCATACAAAAACTGGAAAGCTATTGAAGACCATTACAACAATTTCTCGAGAAGCGCTCAGCTATCACCTGCTCCCACCAGTGGCAACCAACTAGACCCTGATCCCTTAATGCCAAAACGGGCCTTTGGTCAATATGTTGCTCGAGAAGCTGAGTTGAATGCAGAGTATTGGGTAAGTTTAGTTCTCTTTCTTGCCTTCTCATTGGCAGGATTTTTAAGATAAGCATGCTCCTTTTAATGCCAATGCCTCTATCAGGGTGGCACAATGAAATGTAAGGCAATACCTCTTCTCACACTCCCCTTCAGAACACACCATAATAAGACATTATATTTTGTGGTCAAGGCATTTGTTGACTTATTTCTCTATCTATTTATGTTTTTTTTTTTCATTTTTTATTGCAGGTGGCAGCATGGTTGAGGGCAGAAGCTCATTACGAATCCTTGACTTATATGAGGTTAGTTTTCACTATTTTCACAAATTTCTCGTTGAATGTTTGAGCTCAGTAACCATCATATTTCTTTTCTTCTTCTTTTTTACTTCCATTTTTACGATATGGTTCCTTGATATAACAATTTTGCACTGTCCAGGCATGTTGAACTTTTCAAAAAGAGTTATGCTGATGAGGTAAAGTTTCCATTCCATTGCACAATACAATATTTCAAGCACAAGTATATTTTCTTCCATGGGTATTTATTTGAATGCCTTCTCTATTTCAAAGTGCATGTCTTGTAATTGAACACGAGGACTCTATGATTTGTGATTTACTAGAGGTATTGAAATAACCTTTGTTTTGGTAAAATCAAAAGGAGTGGGCCAATGAGCGTACTATAACAAACATCCTCAAGTACTTTTTCATTTGTTGGCATCTTGAAGCACTGTTCACAAGGATTTTTTTAGGCAAAGCAATGAAAGCTTTATCAACAAAGGATTAGTGAAAGTGATCTTCATTAAGCTTGCACATTCTCTTTTAGGGTTTTAGCAACATGATCAATCAGTATGTACTATTTTTTTTTCCATAGAAGTCTTAATTCACATTTGAAGCAAGGGTGTTGGATTGGATCCTCCCTAGATCTATCTATTGTGGGAATGATCAGGTTGTGGAAGTGTGTGCCTTTTTTACAATAGATTTCCAAGATTGGAAGTATTTTGGTCCATAAAAGCTCTTTAAGGACCATATTGTTTCTCTTTGTGTGTTGCCTTATTCTTCATAACTTTTTCCCCACTAGGTTGCATGTTATAGAAGTACAAAGGTCAGTGTGGTCGTAATTTATGTCTTGAATCACCTTTGAGATTGTGGCGTTTAGCCGATATTGATTCTATTAAGTTGTTGCATGTCTATGGAGTAGGAGCACAACCTTGCATGTTGCATCAATTCTCAAATAAATGGAATGAGATTTTAATTGCTGTGATTTTTCACCACTAATGTAAAGGTAGCTAAAACAAATAGAGATATAAGAAGATAGGATATCCTGCAAGTAAATGACTATTGTGTTTAACATAACAAGGACAAAACTTATTGCCCTATTGGTAGTGGAGAAGTGAGGAAAAGAGATCTAGTATCAAGGATCAAGCAAAAATTGGTTATCAGTTTCAAGTACTGTTAAAAGAGAGGCAGGCCAGGGAAAGTTTAGAATGAAATGATCTGGAAAGGGAGTGATTCTTCAAGGACTTTTTGATGTGTTTACTTGTGTTTGGATTGGGTCTTCTTAATACCTAGTTTCGAAGAGGCGGGTCGGACTAGATTGTATATGATATTGAACCCCTCTTTGATGACTACAGGTTAGAGTATAGGTTACACACCATACAAGTATAGAGGTCAGAATGTGGCAGTGCTATAGAGGTGCCAAGTTGCCATTTAAAATTGGTACATTTAGCCGGTAGTGAGTCTGTTAAGTTTTTGTTTCCTTGGAGGAGGACTGTAGGGGGCACAATCCTACCAACTTTCATGGTCTTAAACAAATTCTTTTGCGATCAACTACCATCTTCACCACCAATGTAAAGATAACAGAAAATATTAGTATTATAGATAGGACTGGATCTAAGTAAATCACTTTTATGTTTAACATAAAAGGGAAAGTTTATGGGTGCCTTTCACACACACAAAAAGAGAAAAGGTCTTCACTTTCTTGTAGATGTGGATATGTTGGTTATTAGAGATCATCAGTTGGTTACTAGAGATCGTCAGATTTAATAATTACCAAGTGGCATATGCCCGCATCTTTGGTTGTTTCACCCTCATAGTTTTAAATCACACAAAAAGATGAACATAGCAACAACAAACTTGCACCTACAGATTTCTCATATGGTCAATACAATTGTGCTAGTCCAAAGTTTCCAGAAGCCCTCTTGTTTTACCCCTTATATTTTTGAAATGTTTGCATAGTTGATTTCTTCATGTGCCTTTTGTTCCTGATGTTACTATATTTTCTTGTTTATCTTCTGCAGGAACACAAAGATTTAGTACGTCGGTGTAGCGGTCGTGATGGGAACTCATTGAAATGTTTTTGCTTTGTCACAGTATGTCTCACGTTCACAAATTATAGCCTAGTAGATGCTTCTCATGCTGTCACGTTATTTTTGTTGCCAATAGTTAGAAGTCATCCTTATATAAAAATGGAAAAGTACTGAATCAAGGACTACTTGTATCTTGATATTTAAAAAAAATCTGTATGTCATTTAGGTGATCTTAATCTTTTTAAGGGATAGATTTAGTAAGTGATTAGGAATGTTAGAATTAGCAAAGGTTTTTTTAATTCTTTATGAAGGAAGAAATCAGTAATTGATGTGTGTGTGTATTTCCTAACATTACTGCAGTATCCTTTCACTGCTTTAATATCCTCTCTGTTCTTTTACTTATCTTTCTTCTCCAACTTAAAACTAAAATAGAACAGAATCAGTATCTCTCTTACCCTTTCTGTTAATCAGATATCATCAGAGAAAATACAAATAAACTGAAGTGTCTTCTTCTCGAGAGTTCAAAACCTTAGGGATCTACTCCAATACACAAGTTACTTTGTTGGAGCATAATAGGATTTGCGGTGGGGTCATTAGAAGGATCGTTGTATCAACCATCACCGGTGCCATATACAAGCAACTACCGAAAGAAATGGGGCCTATTCCTAAGGGCATCAATGTATTTTCTTACATTATATAACTAGGTGGATTTGTATTGTTGGAAAAAACATAGAGAAATTCTTTTGTTTTAGATGCGAGCGAAACATGATATAACAAGGTTCCATTTGTTCAGGTTAATCCTGTTATTGTACATTAATGCTATTTGTTTACATGTTTTTGTTTGGCGTCAAAACTTGACAAGTTCCTTTTTACGGTTGATTTTGTATTTATTTAGCATATAGTTTGTGGAATCTTATTCGTGCCGGAGACATGACACATACCATAGTACGGACTGATTTTGCAGGTGCGACGGCTGTGATTTTGCTGCAGCAGCAAAAAAAAAATTTAATTTTTTTTTCGATTATATTAATTTGCAACAGTTTGAAACCGTTGCAACAAACCAGATTTCTTTTTTTTTTGAATTTTGTTTTACCTGCCAACGGCTAAACACCGTTGCTACCTTGTTAGCTACAGTTAATTTCTCACTGTTTAGCCACGGTTATAAACCGTGGCCATGGTTAGCCACGGCTAAAAACCGTTGCTACCTTGTTAGCTACAGTTAATTTCTCACTGTTTAGCCACGGTTTTAAACCGTGGCCAGGGTTAGCCACGGCTTAAAACCGTTGCTAACTTGTTAGCTACAGTTGATTTCTCACTGTTTAGCCACGGCTTTAAACCGTGGCCAGGGTTAGCCACGGCTTAAAACCGTTGCTAACTTGTTAGCTACAGTTGATTTCTCACTATTTAGCCACGGTTTTAAACCGTGGCAAGAGTTAGCCATGGCTTAGACCCGTTGCTACCTTGTTAGCTACGGTTTAGAACCGTTGCTAATATCCACACTTTATCACGGCTTATAACCGTGGCTATTGTTGCCACGGCTAAAAACCGTTGCTATACTTCTTGCAACGGTTTACAACCGTGGCTAAATGCTGAAAAATACCACCCCTGCTCAAACATAAAACCGTTGCTACAATGTTTAGCAATGGTTTATAGCCGTGTGCAACAAATTCGCGACGCCTCTGTAGCCAACGGCTCTTAGCCGTGGCAATGGGTTACGCCCACGGTACAGAACCGTTGCTAATGGGGGTTTTTGGTGTAGTGGGCAGTGCGCGGCAGAGCGGCGTCAAGCTACCAGCGCGGAGTGGTTCGTCGCGCACTGTGCTTCGCAGGCCCTCTCGCACCCTCTCTTGGCGGCGGCGGTTGTCTTCCTCTAAGCTTGTGTCCCAGCGCGGAGTGGTTCGTCGCGGGCTTTCTCTTTCTCTGAAACGTTAATGGCTTCTTCGTCTTCTCTCTGGCGGCGGCGATTTCGATTGGTGTTTTGCTTCACTTGTTTCTCTCTGGCGGCTGTCTTCCTCTAAGCCTGTCTTCTCTCTGTCTTGAGGAGTGGGTATCTTCTTCTAGATTAGATCATACAAAGATAGAGAAGCAGCCAACTCTCCCTCGGATCCCTTCTTCGCAAGATGCAGATCTGGCCTCACAATGACAGGTGGGTCGTCGATCTCTTCTCCCGCTATCCTCACTCAGAAAATGCAAACCTGAGAGCCAAATCTCACTCAGATCTGTCGGAGGCGAGATGAGGCGCTGCTCTCCTTCACGCCGCTCTTTTCACCCTTGATTCAATAGACTGGTATGATCTTCAATGGAGCCTATTTTCACCATTAGCCTAATCAGCCAGTTGCGGCTCATTGGATATAACAGTTACTTTAAGTTATATGCACAACAAGGAAAGCAAAAGTCCAGCTTGTGTGAGTTTTCAGAGTCCTATTGGAAAAAGAAATTGGTATTCTTTCAAATTGAAATAGAAACATTAAAATTAAGAAATATAATTGGAAAAAATAGTTTCAGTCATAGACAGTGGT
>QNQO01004520.1:0-24173 GCA_003290165.1 Berberis thunbergii | reverse complement strand
GCCAACAAGATCTCCTGTTTTTGGATCAGCAGCAACCCTTGTTGGATTTCTATATATTGAACAATCAGATGTGAAGATAAATTTTTTTTTTTTGTTATTGCTTGATTCTTTCATTTTCTTTCTTTGATATAAACAAAAGCAAAATGTCTATTTAACTTTATTAGTTGTTTTGATTGAAGAGTTAAATTGAAAGAAACCGAGTGAGTAAAATATATCTCTTCAATGAAAATTCCCTTTGTTTTCTGGAGGAAAAAATAGATGAATACTGTCATTATAATCATGAATCCAAAACAAAGGGATGAATACGAATACAAAACAAAGAAATGAGAGGGAAATGAACACGAAGAATAAGACATAGGAAGCGATATAAACAAGGAGTACATAGTAAGTTGCTTGGAAAAGAAAAAAGTTCACACCTCACACTACTAGCTAGAACTAGATTGAGTAGACATATAAACACCTAAACTCTTTCTTTCTCTTCTTCTTCGATCATGTGAAGAAGAGGAAGAATAATAACAACACCAATTCAGCTCAGAATATCATCAACAAAGATCGAACATGCACATCTTTGAGAACAATTGCAGGCACTTCCATCTCTCTTGAAGTCAATAGAACGGCTACAAACAGAGCTGTGAAAGCTAAAATTCAGGCGAAGGAGGATGCGTATTCCGCAAAAGTTTTGCATTCTTCTAGTTGTATCCCATCTAAATATAGATTCCAATCAATCCGAGGGATGCCTTCGGTGAATTTCTTAAGTTGATTCTTTGCTCTTTTGATCGTGTTAAATTTGCAGATTTATCGGGAAAATGCTTCACAAACTTTCCACCTAACTTGCACATGTAACAATAATCATTCACCACAGATCTGTGTTTTGTTATATTATAAAAGTTAAACTCCGACATTCAAGGTCGAACTGCAGAATTTCATGTAATCTTGCAGGAGAAATTTTCAATGCAGAAAATCACATTAATCATAATGAATCACACTCCTAAAACCTGTCCATCAACACTTCTAAAAGACTCGAATCGACTCCAAACCATAGTCATTTACCTACCAAAGCCCTACTTATTCATCTAATCCCCAAAGCTCTATCTTGTAATGCAACACTTGTCTCAATTGAACAAATAAAACATCCTCATGATCATTCCAAAGAAATTTCATAACAATTTGCTATCGACACCCGAATAACCCATGGAAAGAAACCTACCCTTCCACCATCTAATCCCAAATACAAGATATCTTCTACAAATGCATCCAATCACAAGTGATCAAGACACCCTAGTTCTCCTACACCACACAATTTGGTCTTCTTAATAAATTTGATTTAGAACCCTAGAACTCCAATCTCATGCAAAAAATCATTACATCAACATGAATAAACAAAAGGGTATCATCAATAACAAAAACTCATTTGTTCGTGGAACACAAGAAACAAGTTTCAGCTTACCTCAGCTTGAAAATCCTAAAAAATGAACAAGTAGCGCTTGAAACCATCGTTTGAAAATCTAGAAATCAATTGAAGGGAAACATCAAAGAATACCGATTTGGAGATGAAAGAGAGAGAGTGAGATCCAGCCGTCGATGGTGAAGAAGGAGAGGAGAGTTCTCTCCCGGTGTAGAGAGAGGGGTTGGCTGCTATTCAATTCCTAGGAATTGGATACTCGCTGTAATGGGGAAAGGGAAAATGCCACGTGAGCAGCTCGATTCTCTTGCATAGAATCTATGATGTCTATCTGTGTTTAAGTCATATTTGATTAAAGTATGGCAGATCATTTATTATGGATTTCACATTTCGATCAATATGAGAATTAAATTCTTATAAAACATGAAAATCTCAACTCTTTACTTCTCAAAGGACAGAAATTCTAGTTGACCTGAGAAAATCAGCAAGGTTTGACTGTTGGGGGGCAAAAATACAGTTTTGCCCCTCCTCTTTAAACACATACTCCAAAAAGTTGTTTTAAAGAGGGGGGAATGTATTTTCGCCCCCCAAGCAGTCAAACCTCGCTGGTTTCCCAGGCCAGCTAGAACTGCTCCTCAAAGATTGTATTCTCATATTTAATTTGAATTCAACTTTGCCACCTTTGATCACAATCTAGAATCTATAATATCAGGTCGATCACATTTTAATTAAATTTGCCTTAAACACAAATAATCTCCCATTCAATTCAAGTGGTTCCACCGTGGATTTCATGGAATTGTATTTTATGCAAACAAACATACAGTAAGTGCCTATGGGGTCATTACACCAAAAGGGTCATTTAGCCACGCCGAGCTGCCCACGGTTTTAAACCGTTGGTACATTTGCCACGGCAAAAAACCGTAGCTATACATACCAACGGCTTAAAACCGTGGCTAATAAACACCCTGGCCACGGTTTACAACCGTTGGTATATTTGGCACGGCTAAAAACCGTGACTAATATTAGCAACGGCTAAAAATCGTGGGAAGTAGTTGCAACGGCCCAACACCGTTGCAAACAACAATTTAGCAACGGTGATTAACCGTGGTTAATCATAGCAACGGCTCAAAGCCGTGGCACGAAAAAAATTTAGCAACGGTTTTAAACCGTGGCTAAGCTTAGCAACGGCTAAAAACCGTGGCAATAAAAAAAAGTAGCAACGGTTTTAAACCGTGGCTAAGCTTAGCAACGGCTAACAACTGTGGCAATAAAAAAATGTAGCAACGGTTTCAAACCGTGGCTAGGCTTAGCAACGGCTCAAAACCGTTGCACAAAAACAATTTAGCAACGGTTTTAAACCGTGGCTAGCTCTAGCAACGGCTCAAAACCGTGGCTATATGAAAAGCTGAAAAAAAAAATTGGGCTGTCTGTTTTTGGCGCTCGAAGCTCCCTCCCTCGACCTGCTTCCCTCCCTCGACCTGAAAAAATTTCACAAAATCAAAGCTCCTCCCTCGACCTGAAAAAATTTCACAAAATCAAAGCTCCCTCCTCGACCTGCTTCCCTCCATTCGACTTCCATCGTCCTGCTCCCTCCCTCGACTCGACTTCCCCCCTGCTCCTTCTCCTTCCCTGCTCCCTCCCTCGACTTCCCCTCCTTCCCTGCTCCCTCGACTTCCCTGCTCCTCCCTCGACTACAATCGACTTCCCTCGACTTCAAAATCGATCAGCCACTGCATTATATATAGGTACTCTCTCTCTCTCTCTTTTATTTATGATGAAATTAGGGTTCATCAGGGTTGTGTTTTATTTAGGATGAAATTAGGGTTCGATGATTATTTTTTTTACAATGAGCATTTTGTTCGATAATTAGTATTCTTGTTAAACTCCTCTCATTGCTCAATACAAGCTTTCCAACTGTGTTTTGATGGTATTTTGTTGCTTCCAGAATTCTTTTATTGTTTTCAATTGTTATAGTGATTAATGAACTGAATATATGGTTGGCCACAAGAGTCCTGACTGCATAATTTATTTGAGCAAGTGAGCATGATCATCGCATTATCTTTGTTCAGTACTTTGAGACCTGCAAGCGATCTATTTGAGATATAATTGTATCCCCGTCATTGACATTTAGGTGGTAAAATTCTATTTGCTTAGTCATTCATAGTATATGCGTGGATTCAAATCATGAACCGGCTAAACATACATACATAGTATATGAGACCAATCATGACGGACAATAGTACACAATCTTCTTAGACGTAAATATTTGAGTCAATCTAAATGGCCAGGAAACCAGCGAGGGAGGGGGGAGGACCCTCCATCCCCCTCGCGATTCGTGCAAAAGAGGGAAAGCACACACCGCGAGAGGGAGGTAGGGTCTTCCCTCCCTCCCTCCCTACCTCGCTGGTTTCCTCGCCCATTACCTCGACAGTTAGAATTTTTGTAAATGAATGAGGCTACCTGTTGAGGGAGTGGGCAATTAATTTCAAATTTTCAATTAGTGTTCCTTCTGTTACTATTATCGTGGTTATTAATTACTTATATGTTGATGAAGTCTTTGTTATGGATGTCATATGAAGAGATTGTATTTCTGTTCATTTCTTCTCCTGTCTATTTATTGGAGCATGAATTTGTTATATGTCTTAGTTCCCTTTTGCATATTTGACCATATCTGTGTGATCAAATTCTTTTATTCTGCATAGAATCATCGATTTAAAAAAATAGTACAAGGAATGAACATAAGTGATCTGTAAAGTCTCACCGAAATGCTTCCAGGAAATTTGAGATCCTTCTGCATAACATTAGCAAATGTCTTTTGCCTCGTCTTTCCTCTGAAGGGTGTGTATCCATAAAACATTTCATATAGAAGAATGCCTAGTAGAGCAGAGAACAGTCAATCGTATAAGTTAGAACTGTGATGGTTTAGAACTTAGAATTTAGAAGTACAAATTGACATCTCAATGAAACAAGAGGCGAACATGTGAAGAGTAAACTGTTCAGCGAATTCAAGAAATAAGAGAGTTGTTTCAAACATATAATTTATTAATTCCTCTTCCATATTGTCGATTTTTGGGAATATGTTTGACCTCAATAGTTTCAAACATCAGGCCATGTAGGAAAACCCACGAGTTTTATGTGTCCTCTTCTACGTTTGAAGTTTTCAAGTTCTTGTTATGGCAGAAACGTATACTCTTGTTAATAAGAGTGAAACATTTGTATGATCACTAAATGCACATAGGATTCAGAAATAACTGTCCTAGAAAGTATCCCTGAGCTATGTCACCTATTACTTTGTATATATCATTATCGGTTCTGCGTGTGAATATGCTAAGAAGCATTGTAGTATCATCTATAGCTGGGAATATCTAGGTTCTAAGGAGAAGTACAGGAAACCTCCTCGTTTATAATATGTACACCTAAACAGGTACCTTCTACAAGTTATAGCTAGTTTTGGGCCTTTTGGCCAGAAATTCATCCACTCTGACCTTGGTACTGAGAGTGCACTGCTTGAGTTTATACAATTGTGATTTAAAAATCGAGTCTTAGTAAGACTCGCATTATGTAACGAGTAAGAGTTTATCAATTTTTAGTAAGAGTTTATCAATTTAGTAATGAGTTTTAGTAAGAGTTTATCAATTTTTAGTAAGACTTGCATTACTACAATTTAGTATAAACTGAATCACAATTGTATAAAAATCGATTACTACTAAATTGTGATAAGTAATGAGTTATACAATATCTAAGCATTAGTCCAAAGCTGAACTTCGTCTATTTTACTTTATTACCGTAACAAAATATTTCATCGCTCTGTATAAGTATGTTTCATTGTGGCTATTAAGTTCAATAAATTAGGATATGCTAGCAATGGTTAAATTTATAGGTTTCTTTTTGGTTCCCCATAGTAGAGAAAGGAATACCTTGCCCCGCAAAACTAAGAAAAGGCATGATCATTTTCAGTTTCACCTTTTGTTCATTGTTTTTTCGATGTGTTTTCTTAGAATCAAACACAACCTTTTTTTATTTATGGAAATAAATAACATTACCAAGGCAGCAACCAAGAAAGAACGTTGCGCTAGCTCATGAGCTAGTACATTTTGGTCTCTAAGAACATACAAGATTTTATTACAATCCTCCAAAACATCTAGTTTTATAGAACATTGGAATAGAATAACTTAGGAGATAAATTTAAATAAGAATGGACTGGTCTTTGGATAATCTTCTTGTTGGTAAATTATCCGCACGAACTCAAGTTATTCAAAGTTGTTTAGGTTATATTACTAGATGGGATAGTTATAACTGATTACATCTTATTCACCAAAACAAAACAAAAAAATATACATTCTGCACTTACATGTTACTGATCATAAAACCACATGACTTTAGTCTAATTATCTATAATATCATTGATAGAGATGGATAGTACTCGCGGCAATGATCTCTCCACCATTGATGTCACCAGATCTACAAATGATGACATTGAAGTTAAACAGACCATACAGTTCAACCTCCACGGTTTAGCAGTTGGACCTGGTGCTAGAAATTTCAATAAAAACATTGGAAAGCTGGTTGAAACCCTTGTGCCCATCAAATTCAAGGGTTGGCACCATGTTACTGACAACTACAAAGAGGATGTGTGGAATGGCCTCAAGGTGAGATTTTACATCATTGATTTTCATAATGTCATATTTTATTTTCAACTTATATCTCAATGGCTTATTTGCAGCGTGAATACGACATTCCAAATTATGTGAAAAAGAGTGTGCATTTGAAAATGCCTGAATATTATAGAAGGTTCAAGGCACATCTTAGGAAGAATTATTTGGATAAGTATCCTACCATTGAGGAACAAGAGAAGCATGTTCCAAATGGTGTAAGAGAGGAGGATTGGAAGGAGTTTGTTCGCCATGAGAGCACCCCTGAAGCGAAGGCAATTAGAGACCAAAATGCAAAAAACAAAAAGGCTTCAAAGTATGTATGGGGGGGTGGCCAGAAGAGTGCTGCAGAAGTAGAGTACGAAATGGTAATTGAGTTTCTAGCTACTAGTACAATATTATATATCATTTAACTTTATAGGCTGAGACTAATCTTTCAAATATATAGGTTGAGAAGAACCCTGATGGAGAACCAGTCACACGCACTGACATATGGATTGCTTGTCACACGGGAAAGGATGGAAAACCTACGCGTGGTTCTGAACAATATATGGTATGTGCCCAATGATGTCTTTTATACCCAATTCTTAATTTACTTTGTAGTTGTTTGAATATTATTTGTGTCCTGATTTATTTTATTTTTTCATTATTTTGAAGGAACAAGTTAAAGCAAAAAAAACTGCATTGCAAGAATCTTCAACTCAAGGTAACATTGACCTCACTATTGATGATGATCCTCTAAGCCAAGTGTTTGGCCAAGAAGCGAGGGGACGTACTCGTTGTGTTGGAACCACTGTCTCTAAAAGGAAGTATGATGCTGCACTTCCCGCTCGTTCATTGCTATTGGAAAAAACATTGGAAGCCAAAAAAAGGGAAGAAAAATATGAAAGATTGGAAGAAAATGTTAGATGGATACGAGAGAGACTTGAAAGTGGAACTTATGTAAGACCATCAACAAGTGAGAGAATACAAGGAGTTGTTCAAAGAACTGAAGATACACCGTCATCCGGTGCACAATCGACAAGGCAACCAGATAATCCATTACCTCCATCTCCATTACCACCATCTTCATTACCTCCATCTCCATTACCACCATCTCCATTACCATCATCTTCTCAAGGTGTTGCGAGGTTTCCTTCTCCAAGCAATCATGTTCCTTCAGTGTCACGGAGATACAAAGTTTGTGATTGGGAAAGGAATGTCATTGCGATAGCATTAGAGGTTGTAGATCCTATCCATCAATTCTCTTGCGCTTGTCATGGATCATTGAACCCTGCAACAGAGATCAGACTTTCCTTATGCTTCAAATACAAGACTGGCGTGAAACTTTACAAAAGTGATCCAAAAGGAGACAAGATGGGGGATTTGGACGTTGGTGATTTCTTCGTATGGTGTAGAACTCATGCGGAACTTGATGATTGATAGGGGCATCTAAGGTCATATTTTCTGAAATACAGTGGTGATGGACAAATTTCTGGGCAAGTGTTAGTCTACAGGCATCCAGGGTTGCACTTTGGTGATGTACATGTCTTGAATGCAATATACGTCCTTTTAACTTGCTGGGTTGGCGTGTTCGGGGTTTTCATTTCATCAGGAATCATAGCTGCAGGTGATTGTTGTTTCCATCTCCATAGTTTCATTTTCAACCTTTTGGAATTTTTATTTGGTTTTGCTTCTAAGTCCTTTTAACTTACTAAAATAATATGATCTAGGTAGTTGGTGGGTTTTTTCGAAGATTGGGTTCGTTGGACTAAGTATACGTGACTATCTTGGTTCGATTCTTATTCCTTTTATTTGATCTTCGTATCTGATATGGCCATTCACCATTTTTAATTTATATTTTTCGTTCAATTGTCAGCTAAAGTATTCTTTTTTCTTGGTATTTATAGGTGCTAAACCAAGATGAGACACCCCTTTTGGACCGTCTAGTTTTTGGGGAAGGCGTGGTAAGAAACAAAATTCATTTTTCAGGTTAAGGTTTAAAACCTATTGTTTGTATCCTTAGACTTAATTTTCCTGCTGCAGTTGCTAAACCTGAGTGGCATTCTTACCGTCTTTCTTTGTGAAATTATCATGTCACATTATGCATGACATAACGTCACCGAAAGCTCAAGAATCACAACCAAGTACTCTGTCGCAAAACAGAGTTGCTCTGTTCTGTGCTGATGTTGCTGCTGCGTTGCTGATGCTGTTGCGAGTTGCTGCTGCTGCTGCTACGCTGAGTTGCTGCTGATGCTGGTTTTGCTGCTGCTGGGGACGCCTGCTGTCTGTCGCAGCGTTGGTTGGAGCATTTGTTTTGGGCAATCCGGGGTACACTCGGATTTTCATAATATTTATGGTTATCTAAAGATTGAAGTTCAGTTTAGGAGGACCAACATATTGCATCTATGTACTTCAGGTCCTATTTTAAAATTAAACTCATGCTTTTAGTTGAAATATATTAAACACGCATCATTTTGAAACCCTGAAGACTGAAATTATTGAATTGTAAAACTCATGACCATTGAATTCACAATGATCTAGAAGGAACAGAACCTGAAACATTGTTTGGATTTCAGCAATGAAACGCTATATTTGAAGAATTGGATATTTTCCTAGGAAAACTGTTTGTGTGCGTTACTTATTTTCATCTCGGTTGATTAGAAATTCATAACTTACATGCATTTTATTTTCAAGTTCATTACATAACACTGTTTGAAGGAATATAATTGCTCGGAAAAGTATATGCATCAAGGATGAAGGTAAGGAAATTTTTTGTTTCCAGTGATGGTATGGTTTGTGTCTGTTATGGACAATGAGTTTCTAATGGAAATGTTATACTTTTCCTCATCAAATATTTGAAATGGCGCTTTGCAGTCATGTCTGGTTTTGTCATTCTAACCAGAACCTGTGAAGGATTCAATTGAAAAACTTACAAATATTTGAAAAACTTAATTTTTTCAGATTATAAGTGTGTCAGCTGTATAAGAACAGGACTGGAAATGCATGTGAAGGCTCTGATATTACTTAACAATCATCCATAGAAATTGAAATCATGAATAATGATATCACTTCCTAGTGGGTATTGAACATGTTAGATGTTACCTTATTCAAGTAGGTAAATGAATTGTTTGCTAATCCACATCCACATGCACAATTGTTTTTTTGCTGTTTTTTGTGATGTACTATATAATATTGGCCCATGTACTATATAATTTTGTGATGTCTTGTTACAAAAACGTGGCTGGTGGTGGATGACAAACTTTGTTATTTGGTGTTGAACATGTCAAATATTGACACATAGCATCTTTAGGCCATCTACAAGAACGTAACTTGGGGTGTTTGTAAAAGAGAATGCTTTGGTTGATCTATGTGTGCCCAATTTTCGCTAAGTTTTGCTTGTAACATATTTCATGTAGGATTCCTGGAATCATTGCAATATCCCTTTCATGGCTGATCACATATTACTCCTTGTGGCAACTAGTTGAATTGCATGAAGTAACAGTGCCCGTCCTTCTCTTTCTTGCAATGCAATTGTATATTCTGGTCATGAAGCATCTAAAGAAGAGGTCACTCAGGCTGGGAAGGCTTCATTGAATGACGAGTACATGTTCCAGGGGTCTGATTATGCAGCTGCAGATGGGATAGGTATGACTAGTCGTTCTTTGTTTGATTCAAGTCTTTTGATTGCTCCTTCCTCCTTTTGATTGCCTCTATAGTTCACTAGTTCAGTGCCAGGAAAATTTTGGTTTCTTTGTTCATTTAAAATTTTTGCATTCCCTGTTATAAGAAAAGAAAAAAATAGATTTGAGTTTGATACTTCTTTTCAAATCCATTTATATATTGCTCACCAGTCATAACTTCCATGTAGATCATCTCTTCCATGTAGATCATCTATGTCTTCTCCATGATTCAAGCTGGCATTTTTTCAATGTCAATCCAGAAATGGATCTTGCATTGTAGTCTATTCGATTTATAACGTAATTTTCTGCCTCAAGCGCAATTTTTTTTTTAAATCATGCAAAACTTTCTGGTTAATCTGATATGATTCACTGTCCTTTCAGAAACAATCATACTTAAGTTTAAATAAACTCAAAACACTGGCAGAGACAATATGGTTGTGATGTGCACAGTTACAGCATAAACGTGGCTTTGCTCTTTGTTATACATGTGCTGATCTTTGAACCCAATGCATCATTCCCATGACTTTAGTTGTTTGTAATGCAAAAAATGACGCTCTCTTGCCAGCTATCTGTGTTATATGTCTAGAGCAGGATTATGATGCTGTATTTGTTCCGTAAGCACCTTAACAACATTTTCTCCTTTATTTATAACATTTTTATGATGAATGTTTTCTTAATTTTCTTCTTGTCTCATATTATTGATTTGCTTGAGGATGCAAGTTATAGGGGGAGAACAACTCTCCCTACTTAAGCTGTGCTATCATGATTTACATGAGAAAAAAAAAAAAAACTTAGGGTACACGGTAGGAGTGTGGGGTTGGGATTGGGATCAAGCTTATGTTTAGATTCAAACTTCTAGTAGAATGTGTTGGTGGTATTTTTTTCAGGAATAGGTTTAATTATGGCACATGATGTGATTTTTCAGGAATAGGTTTATCCATATTCATGTAGGTTCAAAAGATTACATTGGATTTTTGAGAAAGTACCCATTTTGTGATTTTGACCCCAAATCCAGTTCTCCTGACAGTGAACCCTATGTGGGTGGTTTGTGCTCGTGAAAATTCAAACCAGTGACAGCTACTGAACTAGTCTTGAGGTGCTTATCACATCAATTTTTTTGTTTGCCTCTGTACCTGCTATGGAAATGACCAAGTGGTTTGACACCAACTAGTAAGTGATGATATCCTTTTTCATAATTTCAAACAAGTTTCATTGATCCATGGAGTTTTGTGTATTAATTGGGTTCTAATTGATGCAGCCATTTCATTGTCCCTGAGTTGGGACCAGAGACCAAGTTCACTTATTCTTCCCACAAGGCAGTGAATGAATACAAAGAGGCCAAGGCGGTATGTGCACTCAGGAATTTTATTATTAGTCGAATTGTAATGGTAGAGCTATGCCATGTTGATATTACTTGGTAATGGTTAAGTCTCCTTAAATCTTTCCTTCTTTCTGTTTTGCAGCTTGGCCTTGAGACCGTCCCAGTCCTTGTAGGCCCTGTCTCTTACTTGTTGCTATCAAAGCCCGCCAAGGGTGTAGAGAAATCCTTTTCTCTTCTCTCCCATCTCGGAAGCATTCTTCCAGTGTACAAGTAAGTCTGCCCATGAGTGTTGCTATCTATATTTCCTAGTATGCCCACTCCAATTAGTTAGAACTAATGAATGATGATCACATTTTTTGCAGGGAAGTAGTTACTGAGTTGAAGGCTGCCGATGCTTCCTGGATTCAGTTTGATGAGCCCACCCTAGTGTTGGATCTTCAGGCTCACCAACTTCAAGCATTTACGCAGGCCTATTCTGAACTAGAATCAACTCTGTCTAGCCTTAATGTTATCATTGAGACATACTTTGCTGATGTTCCAGCTGAGGCATACAAGACATACTTTGCTGATGTTTCCAAAAGGGATGAGAAATGTGCTGGTTTACACAAAAGAAAAATACAACAATCCTACAATTTACATAACAGAGAATGGTAAGAGTGTACATTCTTATTACAGAATTGGTGTAAAATTTATTAATATACAAATATTTGTTACATATAACAGGAAGAAGTGAAAGGGATAATACTACATTATCTTTAGAAGAAGCATTGAAGGACGGTCCAAGGATAGATTACTACCGTCGTGATCTTTTATCAGTCCTGCAAGCTATCAAGTAAGTGTATTCATCTTGTTACAAAACCCCCAATTCAAGATCTGTGGAGGACTGACTAAATGATATATCTATTTACTCTTCTTTTATTGCTCTCACCTTTTCTTAGGCTGACCAAGAGGTTTTAACATTACATTGCCGGAAAGAAGGGATATGGTTACAAGGGCTGCTCATTCCACCGTATCATTAAAGATTTCATGATCCAGGGCGGGGACTTCACTAACAGAAATGTACGTTTTCATTTTCTTCTTATCACTAAAAGAAGTAGTAAATTGAATAGATTTCTAGTAACGTTTTCTTTTGGGACTTAAATGTGCATTTCTTCTTCATTTTCCAATCTGGCTGCAACAGGGTACTGGAGAAGTTAGCATCTATGGTTCTAGTTTTGAAGATGAAAATTTCAGTTGTAAGTACCAAATCCATAAATTTTTTGATTGGTTCTAGTTGACCTTCGTAATGTTGAAATATTTTAGTCGATTTTGTAAGTGCAAGGCTATTTATTGGAGTGCTTTACCATTTCTTACAATTTGGCTGGACATTGCTTATAAATGGGTGGGTTGCGCCGTGGCTGGACATTTGCAAGTTGGTAGGATGGTCATTGGCATTTAGAGTTTGTTATTGCAATTTGCATTTTGAACTTGCAATTTTATTTGCAAGTTGCAAGTTACAAAAAATCAGCTCATTTTAACCTTTTTTGCCTATCAAACAATTGTACGAAAATGAAGAATGTAGCCGATTGCAGCTGTCCATTTTACATAAATTTCAACTTAAGATGTTGGAATGAATTGAATTTTTTCCAGCATTTGTTTTTCTTCGAATGCATGATTGGTTTGAGCTTCTTGTCAAGCTATAAAAGCTAACTTTGCTTGGTTGACAATTGCAGGTAATTGTGGCAAGTACTTGTGAAGGTGCATAGCTTTGCTTGGCTCTATACGAGGAGCAGGTAGGCAGAGCACTCTGTCGCAAAACAGAGTGCATCTGTAATTTTTTCTGCTGCTGTTTCATGCGCGGCGTTGATGCTGCTGCTACGCTTTGGCACGTTACTGCTGCTGCTGCCCTGCTTTGTTGTTGCTGCTTGGTTTGCTGCTGCTGTCTGTCGCAGCGTTGACATGCTGAGATGTGGCGATATCACATGCAAGTATAGAGAGATTACTTGATCGAGTGAGAATTTTAGTTTCAATTTCAGTTGTAGACATCAATTTAGAACTTAAACTTGACATGTTAGGTGATGGGAAGTAACTGATGATGAAAAAGAAACACCGCCGAAGCTCAAAAATTGGCAACTGCGACGATTGGCTTATGCCTTAAAGATTGGTCGGAGGAAAACTAGTGTAAGTCACCTTTACCTCTGCACATCTATCTTCTGCACGTGTCTTCTAAACCTGATGCTTACTGATCAGATGTTGCATTGATTGCATGTGCCATTTTTGCTTGTGCAAGTGAGAAACAATCTATTTGCCACTAGCAAGATCTTCTACTCTGAAGTCAAACCACTCAGATATTGATTAGAGATCTCAGTTATATGCATCGACATCTTAATGCTTGATTAAACGGGCTACATGATAAAATGTTTTCTTTGTCCGGAGGTATATATATAGAAGTAGATAGGGATGTGAATTCTAGAATTTATGAATTCCAAATGTGGCTCCATCAATTATCCTGACTGCTCAGCCAATTGGATTCTATCAGGAAAGTTGAAATAAGAGAATAGTACAGAAAATGCCTATTTGTCAAAAGAAATCCAATCATATTCAGTTGTCTGAGTGGATGTTTTGATGTGATATGGATTGGATTCGTAGGTTTGATACATCATTTCTGGTTCGGTTTTAAGAAGGAACTCGGCAATATGGTTATATTTCCACTTAATTCCCATATATGTTTCATCTAAATGTTTGAATCATATATTGAATCTTTAGGTTTTATCCATCTAAATGTGGTTTTTATTTGTGAATGTTGCTCTGTTATTATTACTATTTTTTTTATATAAGCTTAATGGTATTGATATTTAATTATTGTTTGTAATTATATTGTTTGTAATTATATTATATAAGCTTAATGGTATTTTTTTATTTGTGAATGTTGCGCTGCTTTGTTGTTGCTGATGGGTTTGCTGCTGCTGGGACGCATTGCTGCTGTGTCGCAGCGTTGACATGCTGAGATGTGGCGACATGCGGTTGGAGCATGTGTATGCCGGTTGATCTTGGCAGTCCAGTGTAACTTGATTTGTCGCAGAAACGCGCGTGTGCTGCGTGTTCTACGGTTGAGAGATTGTTGCGTGTTCTACGCGCGTCTGCTGTTCTCCAAGTCATTCCATATGTGAAGGTTAGTGTCCATAGTATTTATTTGAAATAATTTAGACAACAATTATATCATTTCAAGCAGCCTTTCAATCAACCCATAGACTGAAAAAGGCCACCAAAACCATAACAATAGATCACTACTTGCATTTGCATGCAATACCACAAGAAAGGAAGATAAAAGAAGTAGAGCAAATGCAGAAGTATATTGGAGGAAAATAGAGCCTACCAAATGGAAAATAGAGAAATGGCAAAGAAATGGAGAGATTGAGATGGAGAATCTCTTCACTATAGAGGAAGAGAAGAAATGCAAGGGAGGGGGGGGAAGAATGAGTGGGGTGGTGAGGGGGTTTAAATAGGCCAGGCATCCCTCCTTTTTCACCTGTCACCTGTTCAAAAGGTCTTTTTTGTAAGGTCTGCCATTTGTCATAAAATATAAGTTATCCAAAAATCTGTAGAAATCTATAAAAGTTTTTTTTTTTTAATCCAAATCTTTCATAATCTCTTGTCATAAAAGTAAAACCTTAAAAAAAAAAAATTCTGACAAGTAGTAAATCTTGAAAATTCTAGTTAGGAATTAAAGTGAGTCTATATTTAGATTATAGTGTGTTGGTAGGAAAGATAAACACGTGTAATTCGTGTATATCTTGTAATTGCAAAGTTTCTATAAAAATGGAAATGTGATTTGTAAACTCATTGTGGTTTTCAATGCCATTCAGATTTTCCTTTTTTATGTTCTTAAATTGATTGATTTTCCCAAACCGCCACCTCCCTCCCCTCGCTTATTTCCTCGCCCACTTCCTCGACATTTAGAATTTCTGATTCAGTTTAGCAAGCTAGTAAACTTATAACCGGAATCAATATGATGAAAAAATTGAAGTGATAACTTCACTTCCTCGACATTTAAGCATAAATGACTCTTTCGTTTGTGATTTCAAGCAAATAGGATAAAAAGTCTTATCTAATGTAGTAATGGTGCCTGTATTGGTGGATTTGTGGGTTGACGTTGTTTTGATAAGTCTGGGACTCTTACATCGGACGACATGGTATGTTATGATGTCACATGATCAAGTTTTAGCTTATGTAATTGATGATATATACTGTGATGGATGTAATGGATATATGGCAATGTTTTTTAGGAGTTCCGTGGAGTAGAATTTTTTTTAGGAGCATATAATCTGGTCTAGTAGAATTTTTTTTTCAGCATGAAACCTATATGTTGTTGATGATGATACTTCTACTTGTGCTTTTGCTACAACTTATTGTTACACCCAGGTCCAGATCATATGCAATAAAGTACTTAAAGAGTATCTATGTTGTCTTGTTTCAATGACTGTGCAATTATAGGTCATGTTTGTCTGTCATTGGTTTATTAGCAATCTTTATAGGTCATGTTTGTCTGTCATTAAGTACTGACTAATTTTTATACTGCAGGGCTCTGAAGGTCTGATCCAGTACGGGCAGCAGTATGTTGGACAGGAGAATGCGCATACATTGCTTGTTTCTGGGGTGCAAAGTGTGTCGTTGTATCAACCATCATCGGTGCCATATACAAGCAACTATCAGGTGCTGCATTCTCATCATTTTCAGTATATTGAACAAGCAACTACCGAAAGAAATGGGGCCTGTTCCTAAGGGCATCAATGTATTTTCTTACATTATAACTAGGGCGATTTGTATTGTTGGAAAAAACATAGAGAAATTCTTTTGTTTTAGATGCGAGCGAAACCTGATATAACAAGCTATGTTCCATTTGTTCAAGTTAATCCTGTTATTGTACATTAATTAATGCTATTTGTTTACATGTTTTTGTTTGGTGTCAAAACTTGACAAGTTCCTTTTTACGGTTGATTTTGTATTTATCTAGCATATAGTTTGGTGGTTCTTATTCGTGTCGGAGGCATGACACAAACTATAGTAAGGACTGATTTTGCAGGTGCCACGGCTGTGATTTTGCTGCAGCAGCAAAAAAAATATATAAATTTTTTTTTCGATTATATTAACTTGCAACGGTTTTACACCGTTGCAACAAAACAGATTTCTTTTTTTTTTTTGAATTTTGTTTTAATTGCCAACGGTTTCACACCGTGGTTCCATATTGCCACGGCTAAAAAACGTTGCTAGCACCTTTGCCACGGTTTAATTTACACTATTTACCCACGGTTTATAACCGTTGCCACAGTTAGCCACGGCTAATAACCGTTGCTACTTTTAGACACGGTTTAAAACCGTTGCTACAATGTTTAGCAACGGTTGTTAGCCGTGACAAAAAATTTTGCGACGCCCCTGTAGTCCACGGCTCTTAGCCGTGGCAATGTCTTACGCCCACGGTATAAAACCGTGGCTAATGGGGGTTTTTGGTGTAGTGGGTACTAGCTCAGCAGGTAGAAATGATATCACAAGTTCTGAATTCAAACCCTGCCAGCGATATTGGGGTGGGAGTGGGAGGGGTTAAGGTGATAGAAAAACAATCCATAAGTATTCAGGAACCAAGGATTGTGATTTCGTTTTCAAAGTGATTTCAGTCATTTGATTTTAAGAAAAATTTCGAGAAATTTTTCGGTATACAAAGAAAAAACATAAAAATCTCAAACATAAATGAAACAATGAAATATGTGAAAAATAAATTTCAGGGATACATGGTCTTAAGCTGTAGCCTACATTGATCACTTGACCCTACCACTTTCTTTTCATTCTTTTTTTTAATTACTATGTTATTATTTAATTATAATTTTTTTCTCCCTTAACTCCTCGCATCCCAGATGTCATCGACAGAGCTTAAACCTTATACTTGTAATTTCATCTGCCACAGACCCTGCACTTTCTTCACGATTCGAAAAACAAAGGCTTCATCAACTTCATCACCAAGGGTAGCAATTACAACTCCTTACAAATCATAGAAGTCATCAATTACCGTCGATCTATTCTCTGGCTTGAGGAGGAAGACGAAACTTCGAGAGTCAAGGAGTTTCCCTTCATTGACTTACAAAGATCTGCATAATTTTGCCTTATCAAACCTTTGCTCGCATAAGCCACGGTTTCAAACTCGGGACCTGTGATTCCATCCACCACAGTTATACCACCAAGCAGTTGTAAACTCACCTTCAAAATAGTTGCTTGAAAAGTGTCAATCCTCACTCTTTTGATAGAGTTGGATTTCTACATTGATTTTTGCTTCACACTTTTTTACGATGATATTTTTGTTAAGTTCTTGCAAGCTTAATTTCGTCAGAAAACTTCTCCATCAAAAGGGGTTGATGGATGTTTTGATTGCTAGTTAGTTAAGCATCATTTGTGATAGTTCAAGGCTCTATCATACAGAGTTATACACAGCGTACGTGGGCACTCTTTTGTCGCTACTGCCAAACTGACCCCAATATTTCAATCTTTCTCAATATGAGCAGAATGATCAAGTCTATATCGTACTTATTTTGGTATAACCTGTCGTCCAACATCAAAATATATCAAAAAAATTGGAGAATTGATTGCATTCCCTTCAGATAGTAATTTTAATTTTTAATACCAAGGAAAAGTCGAGCACAACCGAATAAGAAGAAAGTTGGAAAAAATGGAGCAGTTGAGCCATGTTTAAAATAGGAAAACCCGAGCTACAACTTGTTTCCATGACACCTCAATGCCAACATACGATCATTTTTATACTTTATATGTGGCTATCATTAGTATTGAACAATGAAAATGATAATTCTTAAGCAATATAAGGAATTGTTAATAATTCATAGAAATGAAAATGGCCATTCCTGGCATGTTCATTAGTCCAAATAACTACAATATGTCATTGAGTATGAGACATTCACGATGAAATTTTAAGGTATGTGCCAAGTACTTTCAAATGCGTACATGTTTCACAAAAAGTTGATTCCGAAAAGCTTACACGTTCAATCTGATTTTTTTACTTCACTCAGGCAAATTGTTGATATGTTGTTTCATTGATTATGTGGTGAGTATTTGATTGGTACATATATTACAAAAATGCATAGAACGGTATGACTATGTATGAACCTCATGATAGTGAAATCGACAGTAGGCATATGTAGATACTAGGTTTATGTCGTGGCGTAAAGATTACTTTCCCCGCAACAAAATACACTATAGAGCTAATTAAAGTTTCGATAATAGACTTGGAAATAACTTTGATAGTAACTCGAGCAAAACAACCAGAGTTTACAGTCTACTTATTTTTCTATAGCTCTTGTCCAACATTAAAAACATATAGGAAAGAAAGTTGAAGAGAAGTTACTGGTTATCTTATATATTTTTCATTATTGTCACGCCCCGATTTTTGAAGAAAACAAAAATCCCAAAATCCACGTAGGATTATCCGTTTCCCCAAAACCCGGGACGTGAAATTCAATAACAACAGACACATTTAGCAGCAACGACTAAAACATAGTTTAAAAAATAGAAACAAACTAAAATTAATAATAAAACTCTAACCAGGAAAGACTGACGTTGCTAGCCTCACTAGCGGAACTCCAGTAACGCTAGTCAAAAGTCTCTAAACCTAAAAGGCTCATCGGCTACATTCCCAAAAGAATGTACCCAAGAAGCAAAAGCTCACTTGGGTAAGCAATAAAGCTGGTGTGAGTAATCTCAATCCCAAAATCAATAAATTCACACGTGATAACATCAAGCTAAGCACAAACAATAAACAACCACACCAATAGGTAGTTCCTCAATGAGGCAAAGGTGTCATGCAAGAAAATACAGTTCAAAGAATTTTAGTTCCTCAACGAGGCACACATGTCATCATCCTAACAAGTAAATATGTATTTACTTATACTTACACTGTAGAAGTTGACTATAGCAAGTCTGACCTGCAGAAACATTAGTGGACTCGCCATCCTGCATGGAAAGGGTTATAAACAATATAAATGTAATTTATTTATTAAAACCGTTATCTTCGCACATTATTTGACTTTAACATATTATTCATTTTTAACGGATTGATCACTTAGACGATACCACATTCGCACCACCTCAGTGCCGAACATACATGCACGTATGTCTCTCTCATATAAAGGAGGACTTTTCCGTCATCCATGCCCAAGTGGGGACACATCACATACATGCATGCATCACCGGATACTCCTAACTATATGAGTAACAAAAGCCACTTTCGGGCTATCAATGCGCATAAAGTCACGACACATTTTTTACAAATAAATATCAGTGTCTATCTTAAGCATAAAAATTCACCTCATTTCCGCAAGACTAACCCGAAGGTTATTTTAGTTTCTCTATAAGAAATAGGCGTCCCACCTTCGCAAGACAACTCGCAGGTTATTTAGTTTTCTAGTAAGAGAGGGAAAATAATAAACAAAAAGATGTGTGGCAGTTCTAAGTGATACAATTCCAGGTGTTTAAATTTTCAGAATTCAAAGTTTATCAATATCATTTATTTTTTATATTTCGAATTTCCTTCACAATGACATTTTGTCATTCATAAGTAAATCCACCCATCCTTTTGGGGAAACATAGCATTTGTCTCATTGCCAAATCATAAACAATCTCATCAGAGTATCCTCCCATTGTTTTCGGCAACCTATATTTTACATATATAAACTTTCTGTAACAAAACGAGGGATCAAAGCCCATTCGATATGAGGAATTTAGACTCGCTAACAAGTCAATTGGCATATAATACAATCATCCAAATCTATCTCATCAAAATATAAATCCTAACAAATTAGTTTCTCAAACAGAATTAATCCAGAGTTTCATTCGCAAACGATTACTTAGAACAAACTAATTTATAGAGTGTGAGACTCATAAATTTAGGTATAGTAGATCAAGTTTCTAAATAAATGCAAAATCATCCCAAAAACATACTCGATCGACACACATCCAAACCCGTATGCACAAACTTTGCAAACACATGCAAATCAGTTTGCGTTACAAACACCCGCACATAACCTCTTTGTAACAAAACTTACTATAGTCCTTTGACTAGCTTTACATCGAAAAAATTAAGATCCCAAAATTAATAACACCACGTGAAATCACAAAACACAAGTCGCATTGTACACGATAACCCGAACCCAAATTTGCATAAAAGCAGAAACCATGATATTCCAAGAAACAATGTCTCTTTCCTTCATCTCATCGAATACTCTGAATGCTATCTCAACATAATTGCACCTTGAATACATGGAAATTAGAACATTTGATATAATGACAAGAGACTTCATTGAATTCTTAATAACATAAGTATGAACCTGTTGTCCAAAATCAAGTAGTTGTAACTGTGAAACTGTTGTTAGAACAACAACAAAAGTTATGCTATTAGGAACAATCATGTCAGACACGAGAACTTGGAGAAAAGTTCAATAACTTCACTAAAACACTCATTCTGAACATACCCACTAATCATAGTATTCCAAATTTCAATGTTTCTATTCACACACGATCGAAAACTTGCATAGCAGAACTTATGTTACCCAGCTCCGAACACATAAAGATAACCGAACCCACGGCATAAAGATCATTACAACAAGCATTACCCATTTTGAGAAGCAACCAGTAAAGAACATCACAATTGTTCCAATCTGCAATTGCTGCAATGGCTGGAAACACATTGATAGAAGTAACAACGGTTGGTTTAATCCCCAATCTCATCACTCCCTTAATCTTCCACAAGCAGTCAAGACAGTAATTAGAGTGATTACATGGAGTTGAATGTCATACTTCAACATGTCATGAAGCAATTCCACAACCTTTTCCTAGTGACCACTTTGTTATCGATTCAGCACATATTCATAACAAAAACTCAGTATTAACTCAAATGCTTCATTAAACACTCAACCATTAATATCCATTGATCTCCTCGGCAACAAAAAGGGACTACCATGATGATATTCCTGTCGTAAAAACCAATAGCAAAAGAAGCAGTTTTACTCAAAGAAAAGTGACAAAGCAGAAAAGTAGGAGCTGTGATAGTCTTTTTTACAGTATTCTCCAGAATATAGAACTCCCTTCTCCGTATGCCAAAATAGGAGGATGGTAAAGATCCAGTAACATAACCAACTGGGTCTCATGAAATGGAGGCAATTTATGTACTCTAGAGACTGTGAAACAGTAAGTGCTTGATTCCATGCTCTTATATCCCCTTTTGGGTTCTTAAAGTGGAAAATGTAGTAGTGGAATTGATGGTAGTAGATTGGTTCTCTAAGTACATCACCTTAATGGCACCACCCACTGGATGCACTGCTAAAAAAAAGCAACCTAACTCTTCATTAAGGGGGTGAAATCATGATTCATCCACTCGTACTGGTCCCAACCACATCATGGCAGCCTTTGCCATTTACATTGCACTCACTAGACCTTGTAAGTTACCCCAGAGACAGCCCTGACAATCTTAACACGGAACTACACATGATTCCTCTCTCTATCAATTGATCAAATCAGTCCACACTTATCCCATTGTCTGCAGACATTGAAAAATTACGTAAAGTGTTCACTTTAGTCGAATAATTAAAACTACAGAATTTCACTAATTTCTCATCAGGAAGGAATCATTTTACCAAACAAAAGCTAATTCAAATTCACAAATTTATCAACTAACTTCTAAACTACACTAAACAAATGCAAGAAACAGATCAATAGATAAAAATCCATAAGAATATATATACAAATAGATAGAGATTGAAGAACACTCACTGATTCACTCTATGATTCAGTGATCACCAACCCCATTATGAATTTAGTGATAAAATAACCCACTATGATTCCAACTACCATTGAACAAGTATATGTAAAGACTCGTAGAATTAGATAAAGTCGAATTACAACACACATTGGATTATAGAATATAGAACATATTAGAGTTCAAATCACAAACCCAAACCCATTGAGATGTACCAATCAAGTTTACATCCCAAAAGAAAACACATTCAAAACCAAAGCAAATATCATTAAGAAAACAAACAAAACAAAACAAAACCCCTTAATCAGTCAGAAACTCACAGTAAAAGTGAAGGAGATGAAGAAACTCACCTTTAATTCCCTCACCACGCAGGTTCGCAACCGCAAATCAATCCGCGGAGCAGAAAGCACGGCTTCTCGCCTGTGATCTCCCACACCATCAATCGTCCGCAAGGTAGCCCCATTCAAGGGTGCCATTGGCAACCATCTGTTTCTCCCGGTTTCTCTTCTCTTCCTTCTTTCATTCTCTGTTTTCTGGTGTTCAAATCAATTGAGAAGGAAAGGGACGAGAGAGGAAGGAGAAAGGAAGAAAAAAAGGAAGTAAGGCTGGTAGGGCTGCTCGACGCTCGATCACAGCCGAGTTCGCTGCATCGGCTACCACAGAAGAAGAGGAGTATGCAAGGAAGCGAGAAAGAAAGAAAAATGGGGAAAAAAGTTTATCTCTTTATAAGGTGGGTGGCTATTTGCCCCCCACTGAAATTCCGAAAGCACCCACCCTCTAAACACACTCAATAAACCCTAAATTTTGAAATTTAAATTCAATTAAATGTAACTCTATTTTATTTAATTCAAAATAAAATAAATTAGTTTTATGAAATTTAGGGGTGTTACATTATACACACGTTATGGAATCTCGTCCGGAGATTCGAAATGAAAAAAAGTTAAGCGAATTTCGAAAAATACTACTTGCCAAACGAAAGAAGATTTTTAAAATACAAATTTTCAATTGAATATTAGGTACATAAATTTTTATTGTCATTAGAAAAATAGGGGTGTTACAATTATAGTGTTCTTATGAATTGGATCTGTTACTTATATAAGTAAATGTGGTTCACCAATTAGTTGTCATTTATTAAGAAAATGTAAAATATACTTGTATACATAATTCTTAATTTTGAATAATAAGTTCTAAAACATACAAAATTATAACAAATATCATTGCATTCAACATTACACGTGTGGACTTCCATGCATCTTGTTGTCAACGAGAAGCAAAAAATGTAGCAATGTTTGTAGTTGCATATGTTGCCGAGGAGCTTTCCCATTTTACACGCTGCGCATGTAAGTTTGTAGTTGCATTAGCTAGGCGGAGGGTGCTTTCATCTTCCCATATAGGTTGGTGATAAATTTCATTTCCCCTGAGCCTAATCACATCATATCTTGACCTGAATTGTACCGTTGCACTATTTTCACCGTTGGTGTTCTGATCTTTCAAACCATCTCGGGTTTCTTCAAAACCAACATCAAGCAACTTAGTTAACAGTTCTTTGAAATAAATGGACATGAAGTCAATTTGGTTTTTTTTTTATCATACGAGGGTAATTTTTTGTAAAAACTTACCTATTCCGAAATCTTCTTCGTCCTTGGCACCATTGCCATTAGGCGAGGGACTGTTCAAGTTCCATATTGGCTGATGATGAACAATAGTGCCTCCTCTTCTCTGTCTTAAAACAAGGATCATAGTCGGCTGAGTACCATATTTTTCGTATATATTTTGAAGACAAGAATCATGCATGGGTCCATCACACAGTAATTTGGTTTGAGCTACATACATCTGATCAACAACCACAACATCTTTAAGCTCAACCACCCCCAAAGATGATTCGATATTGATCTGGTGGATAACCCATAGTGTCGAACTTTCCAATTTCCACTGTGATGGAACAAGGAGTTAAATCATGAACCAAGAAATGTGCGCACTTTTTCAACTGGAGACCAATACAAACTACGAAGAGTGGAGTTCTCTGGGATGCTGTATTCTGCAAAAATTGTATTCTGCAAAAATATTCAAAATGAAAATGGATCGGACAAGGTTGTCATTAAAAATTTATCCAGGTTCGAATATGCTACATTTTTTAAAACACAGCACAGTCACTATAACTATATGAAATTTTTTCCTACTTGACAAACCAAACCCAAAATGGTCATTTGCATTTTGCCTCCTATTATAAATGCCTTATTGAACTTTACTCCCATAATTAATCAAATTGCATTTACCCCCTAAGATTAGCAGTCAACGTGCCTCTACTGTCAAGGCACGTGCTAGTTTCAAAAATGCCATATTTTAC
>QNQO01004519.1:0-24015 GCA_003290165.1 Berberis thunbergii | reverse complement strand
TTGCTCTACTGAATTTTGTGCCTAACTATAGTAGAGAAGAAGAATCAAACACATTTTCTCGCCCTTGCTCTGCTCACGGCACTTTCAAAAAGTTCAACATACTGGTCAGCAGAAGTTTCCCAACTGAAATCTATTTCATATCCTTTTGAACAAGCTGCTGCCAATCTTCACTTTTCTTGGTATAGTAGCTGAATGCCCGTTCCAAAGCGCCATTCAATTCCCTTTACATGATTGGAATGGTGATCAGAGTGATGGTAAAAATAAATGTGTCTGTCTAAGTTACAGCAGTATGATGAAGTGAAAAGATCAGTAGTAGTCTCTATATATTATTGAGGAACTGATATCCTTACCCTGCTCATCAGGTGATAAAAATGTAAAACCATTGCCGAAATTGATGTGGGGTGGTTTCATCGTCTACATCAAAACACTACAAGGACAATGGTTTTGTTAATGAAATTAAGAAACCAAGCTACAAACTCAACACAACATGAACGACAACAAGGACAGATGAATTTACCTATCATTTAAGCCCCCAGTTTTCCTAAACAATAGGTATGGAACCATATCTCATTGCTATCATCTACAACAAAATCAGATTACACCTCAAAAAAATTAATCTCCAAAGCCATATGCAGTGCACTGGTTACAATATTAATTTATGGGACAAATTGCTTGTGAACTTGCTGCTTCAGTGTATAAGCTACCATCTCTATATCTTAACGGGGTGTAGCAAGAGGTTCAAGTCCACTAAATATATGTCAAGAAACTGAAAGGGTTGATAAAGAAGCAATTTTTAAGGTAAAAACTTTGTTGTGGTGTGTGTGATCTGAAATAACCCTCTGAGGCCCTACACTTTTCAATTTTTATACTTTGTTTCAGTAAAGAATTTCAGGACTTACCTGCGTTAGTCCGCATGGCTCAAAAAGTGATGGGATGATGAACATATCAGACGCTGCATAGATAGAATGTGACAGTGCCTCATCGTACTTTAAAATCAAGCGAATGTCAGGGTGACTTTCAAAATGTTTTGCAATACCCTCGAAACTCTCTCTACACAAGAAAACAGCGGTTGTTTAATTACCAAAGACAACCTCAAATGCACTTGAAACTATGAAGAATATCAGATAAGCAAATAATAATTACACTGCTTCACCAGATTTTACTGAAAGGTCTACATTTGATTTAGACATTTATTCTACTTTTGACTTATCAAATTTTTGGTGGTGATCAACGTGTAAAACTTTAGAATGTATGTCCGAAAAATACTGAAACCAATGTTTTTGTATTTAATATATAGGTCAATCAAACTCAAACATGAGTAATAGTATATTAGTATGGTGCCAACTTCTACTGCCTATCTTAATTTTTATTGATTCTTAAGAACAACAACATTATGTAAGAACAGACTAATTTTTGTGAAGATGATCTTCATTGTGGAGAAACCATCATATTAAAAAAAATCAGCCGAAAACTCTACTACTTGTGGGCAACATACAACATAAAAGAGATAAGTCTTTGGTTTGACAAGCATTGATGCAGTTGGTGCTTTGATCAATCTGAAAGGAAATGTAGAAAACATGCAAACTGAAGTCTTTAAGGGAAAATTACTTGGATATGCTCATCAGGACTTGAACCTAAAAGAACAAACTGCCCTCCTAGCTCCATTGTTCGAAATATTGCATGCCTAATGAGATGGACACCCTTCTGTGGAACCAACCTTGTTATGCACCCAACCTAGTTCAGCATACATCAAAGAATTCAAGTAAGAAATATGAACATAGTGAAAATTTAAGAATGGTCAACTGCTTATCCACTATTAAGAAGCAGCAAAAAGTTGCATTAAGAATACATTCATGAACAAGATTCAATCCATGAAAAACCCACATTGGTAGAAAAGTTATCTATATAAAAATACAGAACTTTATCTAAAAGTTAGATTGTAGGCCTTGTCACTGACATACATAACCTGCTCTTATGGATGTTTACAAACACTTTCCTATGCTTGGTCAGTATTGATCATCGTGATATGATGCTCAACCTCGTGACAGAATCATGAGGTTTTATCTCACGGTGTCGGTCACTGATCAGTGATCACTGATTGGCTGATATGAAAAAGTATGAGAAAGGCATAAAGTGATTACCAGTGGCTGCCCAGAGTTGGCAGAGGAGAGTTCTAAATTCTTTCTTAGAGCTTCTTTGTTTTCTGTTTTCCCTTGAAGATCATCAACATTATATTGAACTTCAAGAGAAGTATCAGTAGAAGGATCCCATGCCTCAGTATCAATTCCATTGAGAACTCCACAAAACGTTTTGGAGAAAGAATTCAGAGTTGCGTGAAGGCCTTTTCCACCCTTCAAAATAAAAAACAAAAAAAAATAAACTAACTAGAACATTTAAAAGAAAAATGAATTTCAAGGAAGCAGTTTTAGCCAACAGTTGCCCTGTGTTTGAGCGCCAATAACAAGCTATAAAACTTTAGCTGTGTACAAATAAGCGATAAAGTTCTTCTGATGAGTATGTTTGGAACAAAACTACAAAAGATAGCCATGAAAAATCATGTAATTAAAAAAATGACCACATACGCACCTATAAGGAATCCAACAAGAGGGATTCGTTATAACAGTTACTCAATTTTCTCAAGTCTTTGCCTGCAATTTTATTTATTTTCTTATGTAAGCCAAGATCAGGATAAATGCAATGCATAACTTTGAAATTGACTTAAAAACACATATCATTACCGGATACACTTGCTAAAGAATGGATCTCTCATGAGATAAAATGCCAAGAGCATCTTTCGCCTCTTTACTTATCAACAAGAGATGATAGCATATTTAGCAAATTCAATGTGTTTTCATAATTGTTGAGAGAAAATTCTAATCCATGGTAATACCCAATGAGGACAGTGGGTTTTCAGAAAACTCAATTGAGATCAATAACGATAACCCATATTGGGCTCAAAGGGTTTAAATGTATCACCATGTGAAGCCAAAGAAGACTAACCTCATTTTCTCTGAGGTTGAAAGAGGGAAATGTCCATCAGATCTACCATGACCTAACAATTAACAAAGGAAGCAGGCACATTCAACCACTGAAGCTGCAAGAGCAACAACACCATGAGCATAGAGAATCTTAAAGTTCTGGCCATTTCAATCATTATATGACCAAATCCATAACAAATAAACACCTTTTATATTACTTGGAGGTTCCACTCTCATAGCTTGATGGAGTTGTAGCCTGCTCAACCATGTTGGATCAGATATCAGCCTACGGTTCTCTCCAAATCTGTTTAATGAAGACAATGCCCTTCCTTCCAGATTTTGTGGGTTACATCCATAATGATTATGCAAGTAACCAAGCACATGGTGCACACCAGGTTTAGGAAAACCGCCTATTCTATGCTGGGAATCTGAGGCTTTAGAATCCTCTGGTACATTCAATTTCTCCCCTCCCTGCAAAAGCATCTTGTATCCACTATCTCACAACAGAGCTAGCCTAACTTAGTACCTGAATCAAACCAAAATACCAAGTACTTAAAATTTAAACCAAAAGCACTTCCATTTTCAGTGTGAATCTCATCCATCAACCTTACATGGAAGTAAACCTAAGAAATGTACCTATATGGCGGCGGTCTAAAACCCTCATATTCATGCTAAAAGGCTTGTTTCTTAATATCCTCCTCGGCTACTGTCTGCAAAAATTGGGATAGTCAAAACATTTCAGACTAGCTTTTTCTACACAACAGTTGCAGAGGCACCAAAATGTCAAAACTTCTTGTGGTGAAAAGCACGAGTACTCAGGCAAATGCAAAGGGAACAAAACATACCTTCTCAGGAATTGTTACATTTTCATGCAAACACGGAATGTGTGTGTAGCTTGTGGGACATTCATACAATGCACATCTGTCAAAATGAAAGAATAATTTTCAATCAATACATACCAACAAGTTTTAAATGCTATTCAAACTTACAATACATGGTCCTCCATAATGCCTTCCATTCCCTTATGGAGAGCAAAATTGGCTAATCCTGAATCCTTACACCAAGAATCAACTCTCTCAAAGTCTGGTCCCAAGCTTTCCCATGCATTCCTGAAATTGGAAACCCCCACTATCAACACATAATCAGCTGCAACAACCTCAACATCTTCAAGCTGGTATTCATCTTCAACTCCATCATCCTCTACCTCACCACTTGAATCAACCTTGAAGGACACAAATTGATTCAGCATCAAAATGATAATACACCAAAATAGAAGTTGACTTTGTAGTAAGTATGTAGCTTGTGGTTTAAAAGTTTAAATAAGATGAGTTTGTTAGTTACTCGGTGAAAAAAAAATTCAAGTTAAATAACTTATCGCAGCTTGACGAAATCCACTCTTTTTAGAATAGCATTCAAGTGAACAAATACCTTTACAGTGGACCTAAGTTACAGAATCTAATTCAAGACAAATTTCTTCATATGGAAATCAATTAACCTTTAAAATGAAACCATCTGACTTGATCAAAATCAAAGCTTTGATTTGCCTTTACATGGAAGTGGATTAATTTTTTAATGTTGATCACAATTTAGCCATTACCAAAGCAAGGTACTAGGAATAAGTGGACATATTAAGTGGCAACTGTACCTCTTTAACAACGAACTTCAACGTGTTAGAGAACTTCCCAAGAACTGCACCTTCTGGCTTCTGGAATGCAATATATGTCTGCCCTGGAGAATCATAAGGAAGTGAGCTTAAAGCCTTGCATGCTACTTCCACAAAATCCTCAGCTTCGGAAGCATCAACAATAACAGACACCTGAAAGCAAGCCAGAGCATAACTGTCAAAGAAGTTTTATTCAAAGGAAATGGACATATTGAATATTGGCATTTCAAAATGGATAGTTACATTTTCCAGCAGTTGTTGAGGAATGGTATTTGTGCAGTTACACTGAAATACAACATGCTCATCATAAATGTGTTTCACAACATTGACAGCATACTCCGTCTCAGGTTCTGTCAGCTCTACTGGTGGTGAGGACTGAAGCGCACCAAAAAAAAGTGAGCATCATGTCAACACACAATAATTAGGTCCATGGAAAAGAATGAGGGATGAGAGAATTTTTATCATTCTTTCTTTTATTTCTGTATCTTTCTCATGTCCGTTTTTTTTTATTGTTTCTTTTGTCAAACCAAAACACATATCTCAGAGATTTATTCTTCCCTTTCTTGTTAATCAAATTGACTACCACTTCTAATTTATTAAACCTTTGGAAGATAAAACATCAACATTTGCAGAGGAGCAAGATATTAGGTTCTCTTTTACTATCAACGCTAATTACTAGAAAGTTGACAAGTTCATGAATTAGTAAAAAAGCAATTCACCATTAGCTAGGCAGAGTTCTGGCCAGAATCTTAACCCTCCTTTAAATTATTTATTGCAAACTACAAATACAAAACACCTGAATATAAGCTTTTCTAGCACAGGTTGCTTTGTAATTTCATATCAGGAGGGTCATCTGGGAATCCAATGAGAACAGTAAGGTTGGTGGGGAAGATAATTATATATATGCAATAGGGTAGGTTAACCAATAATTGCGTGGAAGCAAAAAACAGTTGCAATAAGGTTGCTACTTATTTGACCATTGGCAACAAAGTATATCTACATAACTAGCTAAAAGACTAAGTGTTTCCAATTTCTAGCGAAAGACGACACTGTCCTTTTCATCTCTCACTATCAACCCTTATCCTAATCTTTTGACATAATCATTAGATTAACACTATCATGAAACATGCATCTCTTAATCACCAACCACTTCCATGTATCATGATTTCATATTGTCGTATGTTAAACTGATGTGGCATACATACCTGGAACTCTACTTTTAGTACTTTTCAGCCCAAGCAGTCAGCTCCCAGCAACCCGGACAGCACCAACGCAAGCTCTGTTTCGCAGCAGCGTGCAGAAAAACCCGCAAGCCTCCCAGCAGACCTCAACCACAGCTCAAAACCGGTGTGCTAACCGCGCACGCTGAAACCTGTTGCGGCCAGGAACAACACGTACAGCAGCCAAGGTTGAAGGAGTGCAGATCCATAACATTGATCTTGAAGATAAAATGACATTGACCTGTAACCCATGTTGAATTTCTCTAATGACGAATGAAAATAAATTCAAGATTACTAAATAATAAAATAGCTAGTCCAACTCCGAACTAGCCAGGGTTGAATAACCTACTTGTCTGTCCCACCATGTACAAGCATTATCCGACACCAACAAATGGCAAATCTAATCTTCAAGGGTATATGCATTTCTATCCGTGCTAAGTTTTATAGCATATCAAGAAGAATTTTGACAAAAGAGTTTCACGTACCTTTCTGTTGTGTTTCATCAAGCGGGCTGGTAGTATTATTCCTCCTCTCGCCAATAGTAAGGTCCTCTTTAGACAGAGCCGCCACAGATGCTTGAGCTGCGGCTTCTGCAACCTCTGAGCCCACCATGGCCAACAAGAATGCAACCTGAGAAATCTAATAAATGTAAAAAAAATTAATATTTGCAAAATAGATACATTGAGATGCATCATGTAGAAGTGATGGAAATGACCCAATCACTGGGAAAGTCCATCATGATCAAATAAAAAGACAAAATACCAGCTGATGACAATCAAGGCATGGCCAAGTTGTGTATATATATAAAGGTAATATGTTGATAATTATGTTACTTTGGGACAAAATTGACATGCGTCCAAGGTTGTGATAACCAAAATTGTCAAGGCATCTCATGTTGGTTAGGGTTATCCATTTAGGGTGTGTTTGGTTACAGAATTCAATTCCATGGAGGGACCATTTGTGTTTAAAAACAAATTTGATAACCTATACAGATTACAGACCAAAGCAAGCATCATATATACTACTGGTAGATATGGTGATTAACATGGAGAATGTATACAAACTTCCCAAAGGCTCTCTGAAACTTAGGAGGGTATCGAGATGGCATAATAATAATTATTAGAAGAGAAGACAAACAGTCAATCAAAGACTGAGAAACCACTGAACAAATTAATTTTTCCAGAACCAACTTCATACATGCGCCATAATAGGGTTGCTTGCATCAGAAAATGAGGTTAAATGCCTCTTCTTTGCTAGGGATGACAGAAAAGCATCCTCCTGTTTAGTTTCAGCATCACCATGGTTCTTGGTCTGAGAGTACTTATCAACCTCCTCAGAGTCGGGATGACATACAAACTGTTCTCCAAACGAGCACACATCACCTTGTTCAGCATTGGACTGAACACATCACCTGGTAACAAGTATATTTGTCAAAAGCAAGATTTCTTTACTGGGAAGAACACATCCCCAAATCTGAAGAACTCTTTACATTCACAGAGTAAAAATACTGTAAACAAACCTCTGACAATGATAGATTAAAATCTTCCCTTATAGCAGCTTGAGTAGGCGATGAATAACCCGCCTACAAAATCAATAACTAAGCTCAGAAAAGCAACACATAACACCAAACATCAGCATTTGAAAACACTAGACTATGGAGGCAAAGAGATCAGTTGAAGACTGGTCACTTACACAACTCTAAGAATTATATGACACAGTACTGCAAGGTCAAACTGACAAGCAACATGTTGACATCCAATTTAAGTAACATAAAATTCATAGTTTGTACCGAGAGAACTGCTTCCATAGAGAAGATCGATTCATACTCAACAAATCCAAAGCAGAAACCCTGTTGATGTGCAGATAGTAACACAGAATAAATGCCATCATAGGGAAATGTAAGCCTAGAGAGAATATTATGGAGCTAAAAGTAAATCATACCTTGTTACTTCTGACTTGTACACCAATAGCAACATGTTAAACTTGATATGATTAATCTACATGAAGGAACATGTTAAGACACTAATTCTTACCAAAGCTTTGTCGAATGTGCTTTGTCCCTTACCAATAGCAAATACGGGAAGACCCTGTCAAAAAAGAGAAAAGAAAAACTTAATTTTAGGAGCATTTGCCTATTCTCTTTCCATTGAAACACAATAAGAATGATTTAGCAGGAATATGAGAGTAAAGTAGAAGCCTAGATGAAATATAACTGCTAAAAGCTAAACCAAAAGGCTTCAAACAGAATATACCAGACACGTATTTCAAATTGCTCTAGTTAACATATAGAGCCACATATATCTAAGACTGTTATGATCGAGAAGAATAACAAACCCAAATGATTCTTTTTGTTTAACTATGAGATATTTTAATCTCTGATCCAATTTTGAGTTCCAAATCCTATTTTTAGCTAAGTATATGCAAAATCAAATTAAAAATTAACTTCTTGATAAATATTTATGTTGATGCCAAAGCTATTGACACATTGGGATACATACTTCCATTGATGCCAAAGTTATTTGCCTAGACATGATAAGATAATGGGAAACACGTGTACTAGAAGAATGAAAAATCGAGAAAAAAGTCATCTTCATCTAGAAGAATGATTTAAAATTGCTATCTAATGAATGATATCTAAAAGAAAAGAGAAGGAAACAGTTAAACAAATAAGCTTTAAAAGGAACATGAAGCAATTGCTATCTTAGATAGTCATCTAAGATTCTAAGTCTGCTGCAGATGCAATAAAATAAATAGGCTGGACGAAGCAGAAATATGCCAAAATAACCCCTAAAAGTACAAATATGAGGATGAGAGCTGACCTGTTTTGAGTAACCCGATAATCCTATTAGTTGTGAATCTCGCACAGCTCTGTAGAAATATGAGGATGAGAGTAACCTGTTTTGAGGATGAGAGCTGACCTGTATTCAACATGCGATGAGAAGCCAACAAAGTAGTCTACAATACTCTTAAGATATCAAAACCAAATAAATGGCTCCATTATATTGTGTTCATTAACCCGGAATGAAAGCATTCTGCAAATACGTACCCCTGGAAACCCAAGCTCATATAGCCCAAATCCAGCTAGAGCTACCAAAGGAACAGCTGAAAGTGGACTTAGAAACCTGGAAATAGAAAAATTAAAAGATAAAATCAATAACTTTATGTAGTCTCATTATCATTCAACAGTTTCAAATTTTGCTGCTATAGGCAATGAAATTTGAGTAATACTCAGGGTTAAGTTTAACAAATATGCGTTAAAGGATCAACCAAAATGATTTTCCAGTTTCTCAGATTCTAATCCATGATCAAGGTTATAAACCAACCGAGTAACATTACGCCAAAGACCACTGAAGCCGATGAAAATCTGAAGAGCCGAAGCAACAATAAGAGCTCCTTGAATTCCACGCATGATCTTCTTGAATTTCTGTATAAACACAAACAGAACTAACGTTATCATGTTAAGAAAAAACCTTAAGGAAGAGGGAGCAGGTCACAAAACCTCGTGAGGATCCAAAACATTACTATATCGGCCAGCCAAAATTATTGAAATGGTAGGTGCCACAAAGGTATAAGATCCTCCAATGACGGCAGGTAGCCTGGTCCCAAAGAATGATTGCGTCAGAGTGTTCAAACCAGCAACAAACAGTAATGTCTGGATAACTTTCGCTTTCTCATCCTGAGAATATGAAATGCATGGATTACCAAACAGCTAAGTTGATCAAACATTCAACATTTTTAACATAAAATCTTGTTATACTTCCACACTCACATTCTCCAAACCAAGACCTTGTGTGAATAGGGCCCTTCCCGTTGCAATAAGAGTGGCATCAACCTGCATCAACACCTTGTTATGATTACAGTAACTATAGCAATAAAACATGTCAGTGTTTGCTTTTACATGGAGATTGCAGGAAAAAAAATAGTTTGTTTTGAATATATATGTATCCATGAAGAGAATCGGATTCTTCCTTCTTGTGGACTTCAAAAAATTCCAATGTGTGCAAGTCCTTTTAAATTTTCTAAGTTATATGAATACTATAAGATAGCAGCCTCATATTTATTTAGGGGGAGAGAGTTATTGTAAACATTATATTTAGGGACTTTATGAATTATTACCAAACATCCATGAGATACAACATAAACTTGATCGACAGCACAGCCTTGTTCAAGGATAACTTCACCAGGAAGAAAAAACTTTTCATTCAACTTCAAAACCTGTATAAATATTCCAGAGATTGTAGTTAGTGACCGCAACACAACCCATATGAGTCTTTCCAAGTGTTGTTGTGAGATGCATACCATCTGATTTAGGAACTCATCTGAGCATCCATTGAAAAGAGGGACTTGTCGAATTGTCTCAACATATAATATCTGAGAAATCTGCATCCAAGGTTCACAACAATTAGTACTGAAAAGATGTGTCAGAAGGTCAGCTCTGTAATGTTACATATACCCCTTATCACAAGTAATATATTAGTTTGTCATTATATATTACTTCTCAAAATTAGCTAAAAGGTTTCGTAATGGTATGTTACTAGAAAAATGGACTCAAAATTTTGACAGAGTATTAAACACATGAAGACATTGATTATTATTTAGAAGAAACTCCTAGAATTGAAATTTGATAGAAGTAAACACAATAACCAAATAGAAGTTAGTACCTTGGATCAGACAGCTACTGGTATGTCCTCAAGAATTCTAGCTTTGATGTAACTACTCTCATATTGTAACCTCAGATGACTTGTTACTTGGGACCTGTGTCTATGAAGTGATGTCCAACTTCATAGATTTTCTTCACAAAAAAATTCCAAGTTGCAAACATCTCTGGCAAAACTTTGTTTTATTTTTGTTATTACATATATTAGCAAGGCAGACTTGTCCAGCTAGAAAATACATTGTTGATAATTATCAACTATAAATCTTCCCTTTGTCATCTTGTTGTTTTCAACATGTTTAAAATTCTACCCAATTGAACAGTCTTCTCACATTACACAACAACCATATAATTATGTGTAGTTTTCAGAGTGGTACTAGATATTCCCTAGTCAATGGGGCATTTTGGTTTTCTCAGAACTTGATTTTAATTCAACACTTCATTCAAGGCTGTCATTTCTACATGTAGAACAGTATATTGAAATCAAAATAAACCTCAATTCCACACTTAGGTAGTGATGGAGGTGTAATAAAAAGAAAAAGAAAAAAATCCTCTAACATGGAAGATAAGAAAGGACACGAATATGAATGAAAGTTATTGAGACAATCTCTCTGCTGAAGGTAGTTTTTAATCAGAGAAAGAAAGAAGACATTTTATATTTTTGTTTGTTTGTTGAAGAAGATAGAATGCTTACCAAGTGGACGAAATCTCTCGCTGCAATGGCAATAATGTCTGCACAAGAAACAACTCCAGGGCACTTGCTTTCCACCAAGGACTTAGCCTTCCTTATGCTATCAAACGCTTCCGCCTTTAAGTTCTTGTTATCGTGCGCATCCCTCTCTGCCTGATACGGGCTTCCTGGCCTTGTTGATATCAAAATGGATGCATCGCAACCCTGCAATATAAATTCACAAAAAAAATTCAGTTTTTTTTCTGCTAAAATGCATCGTGGCAGACTTATGAACCGACATGCAGATAAAAACGGCATAAAAGCTTGAAACTATGCTACTTCTGTCACAACTGAACCACATGTACAATGTACATTCTAGCTACAGACCCAACAGAATATGCTAACACGAGAGCATAACTATCATCTAGGATGGTAAATTACTTCGACAAAGCAATCATGGAAGAAGAGTCTAATTGTTGCAGGTGCAAAAATTGGTGCATTCATTAATGAGTTTTTGAGTAGTACGTAGCACTTGAGCTACATGTGCATAACACCAAGTTGCAATCATAACACGAAAAAAGTGATCAACTTCTTATTCAAAACCAAATTTTTTTTTTCCAGAACAATTAACAAACACCACCGAACTCCATCACTACATTCTAGCAGGCGTGTTTGTAAAAGTAGCATGCGAAAAATAGCACTCATCCTTTTTCTTTGGTGCAAATATTCCTACTCTAGAAATGGAAGAAAACAAGGCGCTCACTCACCCATTCACACCACTCACAGCACATGCACTGAAGAGGTGCTCTCACCATCATGAGCAGAGAATTACCTGAATGGTCCTGATTGATTGAGATGTTGTATGAAACAAGAAAGACAGAATTGCAGTTGACCAAGTGAGCACCCATTTGGAAAATTTGTTGTTTAGAGCACACACCACCACCAACAACAAAAGCTGTGAACCCCACATCCCTCTGTGTTGTGATATGCTCTCATGCACCACTTTTGTGTATGAATTGGTTGTGGATCTGAAAATTGCAACCAGAACATATCAATATTCTCAGTGACGGAGTCACAGTTTTTATAATGGGGTGCAGAGTAATGAGTCATAGAGGCCTATGAGCCCATAATTACACCTATTCCTGAAAAAAAATACCACCAACACCTATTACACTTCTGGTTTGAGCTTCTTCATTTCCTTCAAGAGCTATAATGTTTGTGTACTTACAGAGAAATGGAACCCAAACCAAACCAAGCAATAGAGAGACAGAGAAAGGGGTAATAGAGAAGGAAAAGAAGAAGACCTGGGGTGCCTTTTCAATTAACTCCTGCACATAGTTTTCGCCAAAACATCGATGCCCAGCAATAGCATCATAGACTTGGCGAATGAGGGAGACTGGCTTGGTCTTCTAATCACAAAAACAAACAACCCAAACAAGATCAAATCACTTTCATACAAAAAAAAACCCATTAAGCTTTAACAACTAAACAAGAACCCCAAAAAACCAAGGGTACAGATTGATCAATTTTACAAATTGAAATATACCCAAATTCTAATTTTAAACAAAAAGCAATGCACAAAGCATGAAAACAAACATTCAGTGGAGAAAGAACAAGAGAGAGAGAGAGACAAGGACAAAACCTTTAAGCTTTCCACCCCTCTTCAACAACTTCTTCAAAATCTGAAACAAAGAACAACAATTAGAACAAAAATATTATACCCAAATAGTCCTAAAAAAATTAAAACTTGAAAATAAATAAAGAGAGAAGATGTAACCTTCTTTCCAGCACTGGGTTTGCATCTCTTCCAACATTCCAATTAACCCATTCGATCAAATCACCCAATTTGCGACTTACAGAGAAATGGAACCCAAACCAAACCAAGCAATAGAGAGACAGAGAAAGGGGTAATAGAGAAGGAGAAGAAGAAGACCTGGGGTGCCTTTTCAATTCCTATGAAATTGGATGAGGATGCGAGAACCCTAGAGGAGAACCGATTGAAGGCTGTGAAGGAGGAGGAGGATCTCGAAGCTCGAATGGCTAGATGGCCAAACCCCATCGCGTTTTGTTGCTTGTACAAACACAGACACTGCACTGTGTTTTGGTTGTTTGGGTTGTTCGACTTATCCCTCTCTCTTTCCTTCTCCTTCTCCTTCTCTCTTTCCCTCTCCTTGAAATTTTAGGGTTTTTTTCGCAAAGGGTTGAAAAGGGGGAGATGGAGCGGGAACGCGGGAAGCAATTTTTTTCCCAAAATTTCGCCCGCGAGAAATCAACTTATTTCTCCACGCGTCCACGTGCAACACACGTGCACTTTTGCAACGGTTTTAAGCCGTGGGTCACTATAGCCACAGTTTTTAGCCGTGGCAAACACGCCAACGGTTTAGAACCGTGGCCAAGCCTTTTTTTAGCCACGGTTTTAAGCCGTTGGGCACTATAGCCACGGTTTTTAGCCGTGGCAAACACACCAACGGCTTAGAATCGTGGCCACCCCTGTGTAGCTAATCAGGTCTTTTGGTGTAGTGATCTCGGCTTCTCCATGTTGAGGATGTAATAATAATCGGATAGTTTTGCTTTGCATGTAGGCGGGTGTGAGTCTAGTTGCATGACTTGACAAAATGATGAATCTTTATCTTCTGTCTAGCTTTCTCATAACCTATAAAAAAAAGTAATTGTTTCCATTTACTCGTGTAAATGATGCATGTGATACATGTCAATAAAGAATAGCCCCTAATGTACATGATGAAACTAGTTAGGTTTCTATAACCATCGATGATATAATTGTGATTGTTGATGATTGTATGGTTGTCCTTGAGAGTGTTGTTTTGCTTAGCTAAATGTTTACGATCTCCAACTGGTTTCATCGAATGAGCTGAAAATCAATTGGTCCACTTTGGCTAAAAATCTTCTTTAATTTTAACCCTCCCCACCCACCTAAGAAAAACAAAGAAAAGAATAAGAAGATATAATTCAACAATTTCTTAGAATAAATATTGCGCTCTGGAAATGTTTTGAAAATATGGTACTGGGGTATTATTGAGAAATCCAGCAACTTGATACCAAATTGTTGATTATTCCAGCTCCTAGGATTCATTACAACCTCAAAATTTTATTACAACAACAATTACACAAACACAATTAAAAATACATCATCACACACTTACACATTTTTCTCGCACACACACTTACTTCACTCACACGATTGAGCTCATTGTTGAGCTGCTTTTCACGGTTGGGGTATAGCTCAATTTATAGTCAATCAAGGGCGGTGGAGGAAGTCTATAGATATAGTCACCATTATTGACATTTTTTCTTCTTATCAAGTTATTCCGATAACTCCATCTCATTCTTCTATTCTTTTCGTCTTCTCCATTCTTCTACAAAATACCTCATTCTTCTCTATTCTCAGTTGTTTTAGAAAATACTAATAAAGTTTTTGTTGCTTATTTCAACATGTATGACTATACTATGCTAGCTCTTTCTTAATAGCAAGGATTGTGATTTCATTTTTGGGGTAATTTCGGTAAATTGATTTTAAGAAATTTTTCGTTGTGTATAGAAAAAAAAAACATTAAAATTTTTGTTGTAATTTTGAAGTTATCAATACATTTTAAGCATTTTAAACTCTTACATGCTAGAAGTGGGCATGAATCCTGGTCTGACATGACTGGTATGGTCCCGAACCGGCTCAAATCAAGACCAACAGGTTCATGCTATTTTTATTCCGATCTCGGTCCCGGAACAGGACCGATTTTACAAATTCTTTCCTGAACCGTTCGATCCATCCCGGTTTCTGTAGTAAGCCCAACTAATTTTGTAAGTCCAAGCCCAAATTTACACCCTAAAATCTCACCTTGTCTCTCCACTTCTCCTTCTCCCTTTGTTTCGATTCAGCGATGAGAAGAATATCGAGATGATTTCGTGAATGAGTACTCATCGCCTCCGAGTGATTCGAAAACCATCTATCTAACATTTCAGATAGCTTTTTTACTGTTCATGAACAGTAATTTGTGACTCTTTATCCTACGTGGCAACAAGTTATGTAATGGCAACAACTTAAATTACAAATCCTCTCCCCGCATACAAACTTAAAACTCAAAAAACTTATCAAACATTGCCAATAGCAAAGGAAGCAAACACTGCAATAGATAATGAATTGAATGACAATGTCTTTAGCCAATTGGCTAAACCAAGACCTCAATGTGTATGCTCTGAGTGGAACTTGAACCTCCCAATAGTGAAGCTCCCACACACAACTCTTTGCAACTTTGAAGCTTTTCAACTCTCAACAGCACCTAAGCAACCAAGGTATTTTGCTTTATCTCTCTCATAGAATCTCAATTTACACTGAGAAAAAGAAGCACCTCAAATTGGAGTGTTTTGTACCTTTGGCTAAAGCAGAAAAATAAAAAGAAGCGTTGTTAAGGATCATTGTTGTTGACAGGACGATGGCGACAATAACCCGAACAGATCAGTCCTCCCTTCTCTGCTTTTGTTCTCCCTTCTTTTATTTTGATCTTCTACCTCTTCTCTTCTGATCTTGGCAAACACATCACAGACAACGATTGATAGTTGCTGCTGATCGCTACTTTCTGAAGCTGTTGTTGATCGTTATTCTTTGACGCTGCTGATCGCTATTCTTTGAAGCTAATGATGATCGATTGTTGTTGCTGCGAATCTCTTCTTCGATCATCTTCATCTCTCTTTTCTGGATCAAGTTTGAGAATTGCCTTAGATTTTTTTTTATATAAAGCAAAAATCAGCGAGTTGGATGGGTCCGATTTCGCGGTGACTCGCTGATTTATCAGCGACCATTAAACCCAACATATAAATATCCAAATAGTATAGGACACCACCCGTTAAACTTTTTCTCGCTGATTCAGCAGTGATTTTATAACACGACGAGGAGTTAATTGATTCATGAGAAATTCTAAATGGCGAGGAGGTGGCGGGGTGGGGACCGTTCACCTCTCTCGGGATGCATCCACAAAAATCTACGACACGGATCCCAAGGGAGGTGAACAGTCTCCACCCCGTCACCTCCCTCCAAATGCTTATGACAAGTTTAAATAAAACCACAAATTTGAATATTCAACATAGCCGTTTAAGTATGATGTAATCTGCGATAGTGCCAACGGCACGAATATTCCACTAGTAAATCTACATATTATGCTTAGGCCACTATAAGTAAATAATAGACAACACAAAAAGTGCAAATCCATGGTTGCATGATGAGCATAGCTAGTTTGGCCCTACACAACATTTGATGCTTTTAACTAAAGCACTAACAATTAAAGTAACAGAGCAGAGGAGAACAAAAATGATGCAGCAAGAGTTTTTGTATCCCAAAAATAATGCTTTAGAACACCCTTCCTCTTCTGATATTGTTGATTTCCAAAACATCCTCTAAGAGCCCCCAAGGTAAAGTTGATGAATTTAGATTGAACAAGTAGAGCTTTGTCGAAGCATTCAAGATATCAAGCCAACACAAATCACCACATAGGGATTCCACATAACATATCTTCTTGGTAGGGTGTCCCACGTTGGGTAGTGTCTCAGAGATTTGCTTGAGAAAATTGGGAGGAGATGGATCTTTGATTTGAAGACATCTTGAAATTGAAACAACGATTCGACCATCTTTGATTCGAACATCTTTGATTTAGAGGTTGAATCAGTGATGGATTTTTGAGTCGAAGGTCTGTTGAAACTGAAACGACAATTCGAACATCTTTGATTTAGAGGTTGAAACGTCGATGATCTTTACCTCGAAGATCTGGTGTTCATCTACACCGGCAGCAATGGATCTCACCTTCTTCGATAATCAATTTGTCAACAATGAAGGAGATATCATGGAAAGCAAGCTGAAACTGTGATGGATCTCACTAAGAGGGTTATGGACTCTAAATTTTGGATTCAATGAATTATGAATATGTGTGTGAAGGTGACAGACATAATGAGATTCAACATCCACAAAAAAAAAAAAAAAAAACCGGGTGGCATGGTTCCGACCCGAACCATCCAGGTTCAAAACAATTTAGAGCCAACCGAGTCTGACAAAAAAACATTGCTCTCTCGAACCGTTCCGGTCCCATTTCATTAGACCGGGTCTGGGTCTGGGACAATTCTGGACCGTGCCCATTCCTATTACATTTTTTTTTTTTTTTTAAATTTGGGTCGTTGACCCTTTTATTTATTAATCCATGCCCGAAGGCTACATGACTGACCCAATAGGGTTAACCAAACCAGACCCGAAGGCTACAATATTGTTGCTACTTAATGCCCTCGTCGCCTCCATCTCGCATAGAGACTTGCTTTCGCTCCGATCCATTGCCTCCACCTTGCATGAAGACTCGCTTTCGCTTCCCGATCTAGTCCATCTAAGCAGCTGCATTCAATACCCGAAGGCTTATCAACGGTGGAGTAAATGTGCTCCTAATAATCGGGCGAAAACTCACAAAATCCTAACTGGTGAGTCTCGAACCCGCGACCTCTCACAAAGAGAGTGGATGTCCGACCAACTGAGCTACAATTGGTGGACACCCATCCCTATTACATACCACATAAAGAGTCCTACAAGACTTGTAATGACATACAAACTACATATTGCAAAAAATCATTTATATAACAAAAATTTAATACTAAACTAAAGTTATAATGGGTTAAAATATACGAAAATTGAGATTGACCTCCTGAAAGAAATAAAATTTAGGATTTCGAAAGAAATTTGTTAAACTCGAAAAAGAATTTATTTCATGAAATTTCGACAAATTTCGAGAAATTACATTCCTTGCTTGATAGTTGGATTGGACTAGAAAGACTGATCAGAGTATGTTAATGCATGTCCTTGTCTGGATTCTCGATGCAACTGTGAAGCCTGTATCCTTTGACTGCATATACTTATTTTCTTTTTGCATTGTTGTTTTTCTTTTTCTGGGGTGAGGTAATAATGACCTAGATTGGTGAATCTTCTTTTGAAAATTTTAACATGCTGCTAAATTTCATTTTGGTGGTCACAGACGACATTTTTTACAATGCCCTCAAGGCTTGCTAAACAGGCATTTGGAAAAACTTATCCAGGTCGATCCACGTCTGAATTGGTTGAATCAACAGCCAGCCATAGTTCTAGAATCTCCTTACTTTGAATCTAATTCCATCTTTGAGGGCCCATATGATTCCAGACACCATGGGTTTGGTCACCAGAAAGGTGATCATGTATCAACTTTCTCTGCCTTTCGGGATGCATCATCGCCATCTGCTGTCCAGTAATCTTCGTCAAATAGTGAATTATGGGATTCAGTTGGCAGAGCACCGTACATACCAATTCTACCCAGGAGGTTCTATCTATTAAGTACAATCAATCAAATTACAAATCAAACAGAAAGACAATAACAGGAGAGAAGCTATAGAGAAATAGAAGAATAATTATCCATATGTAGACGAATAAAATAAAAGCATACATAGTTTAAAAATTAACTATGATCCAAAACAATCGATCGATACAGCTCTAAGACAGTTTTCTGTTTTACACTTAGAGATTCACTGTAAGATCTTATCAGAGTTTAGATCTTAGTTAAGGTTTTGAGAAAGAAACAGAAATAGAAATATGCTTATATATTGAAAATAAAGAAAAGATTACAGAGGAGACTTACTAGAGAAGGATGTACAAGAAAAGGATGAAGGAAGAAGAGTACAAGCTGAGATACCTAAGGGTTACAAGCAGGAGATGGGGTTCTAACTGCGTCTGAATCTTTCGCGGAAAACTTGGTTGTTATTTATAGAGAATACAAGATAGAATAGATAAGAAGAGAGAAGGGATAAACCTTCTCGAAACTTGAATGGAGGATGAGAAGGATGCTTATCCTTTTGCTTGAGTGGAGGGGAACTGTTGAAGATGCCTTAACTGTTCACCTTTTGACTGTCGGCAGGTACTGTTGAAGATGCTTCGACTATAGCTGCATGTATTGAACTGTAGCGTCACGCAGATGTTTTTGATAAAGATGTTTGTCGGTTTGTCTGGGAATTGTGGCCGAAAGCACTTTTGTTTGGACATAGAGCTGGCAGATGCTGCCTTTGATAACGGACGTGGGTCCATTCTACAAATCTCGAGGATCGAAGATGTTGAAACAGTCATCTTCATTGAGATCAACTATTGGATCGTCTTCTTCATCTGAATAGATCTGGGACAGAGTTTCCATAAGTTGAGCTTTGGTAGGTTTTGCAAGAATATGCTTCATGATCTGTTTTTTCAGAAGCTTTGCACTGGATGATGCTTCTGGCAGAGGGCCAGCTTGTATTGTAACTGTGGTGTAGAAGACACCTCTTTTTTGGAGAAGAAGGCAAGAACACCTTCCTTGGTTACTTTGGAGTGATCAAACCGTTGCCACCATTTGACCTTTGAACGACGACAAAACCATTGGGGTTTACTTTTTGACAGGGTTAGCGAAAAATCTAGTTGGAAACAGACATAATCCCAACATATGATCCATGCTAAATTGAAACGAATGAAGAACCAAACAGATAACACCTGCTCATGTACAGGCATGGGAGGTTGGTACTTTTCTTTGAAGACATTTCATCCTTCTTTAACTGATGGAGGAAGGATGTCGAGAACTAGGCCAAAGAAACTCCACCAAACATGTTGAAACTAGAATGGAAGAGTTTTCTGATTGAATTTTTTGCAAAATAAAAAGAACCAAGAATGGCCACTTTGATGGGGACTGACTAAAAAGGCTCTTAACCACGCATTTTAGTAGTCAAGATAATTGTAAGATGGAGGAGAGAATTCATGAGAAAATTTCTTGTGATATCGGGGTACTTGACCCCAATCTGCTTCAGTCAGAACTTTGAGGATCTGACATTTGGAGAAAGTGATTCGTGAATTCGAGTCATCATAATGATGGGTGATGATGACAGAATCAGAATCAACAAGGATGAATTCATAGAATTCTCTGGTTTTTGAAGGATCTGTTTCTTCAAATTATTGATCAGAAGAGAACAAATGTCTAGCTATGCTTTGAGGATCAGAGATCAAAGCATAAAGACAAGGTTCAACCATACAGAGATAGTCTACATTTGTCTTATTGATGTATGGAAGAGGTGCCTGATTAGCCTTTGGAAAACTTGTCATGGACGAACTAGACTCTGTGATTTGTCCTAAAGGGGTAAACTTTTGGGACAATTGAAGGGCATAAGAAAAAGGGGCTGGAGACGAAGAAGCAGAAGGCTTCTTCGCATAGCTAGCTTTGGTTTGAGGTTTTGCAGGAAGGGCCTGCTTTGGAGAAGAGTTTTGAGAAGAACTCATTTTTGAAGAAACTCACGAGAGAGGAAGTCTGCAAGTGAGTTGTCTGCTCCTTTTATATATTTGATATCAAAATCGAATGCAGAAATCAAACTTTGCCATCTGGCAAAAATCTGTTTAGACACAAGATTCAAAACATCTTTAGTTAAAATTTATGTGGCTGATTGACAATCCACTTGTAAAATCATCTTGAAATTTCATGATGCATAAAACAATTGCTAAAACTTCATTTTTTACAGTTGAGTAATTCATTTGTGTAGGATTCCAGATACCTATATGGTATCGGACAAATTGGATTGTAGAAGAGTCTGGGAGACGTTGTTTCAGAATACCACCATACCCGAGGTTAGACGCATCGATTTCTACGATCTTAAAAGCCTTGGGATCTGAGATTCCTAAACAGGGAAGATTCTTGACTTGGGCTTTTACTTGGCGGACTATTTGAGAATGGGCTTCAATGCATGGGCTTGGGTTTTTCTTAAGACGACTATACAGAGGTCTAAGTAAAACTCAGATGCCTTTGTAAAAATCAGCAACACAATTTAAAGATCCAAGAAATTTTTGTAATTGGGTTTTATCCCTGATTTCATCAGGAAATTTGTCTGCAAATTCAATTGATCTTGAAATGGGGGTAACCATTCCATTGAAAATCTTATGACCTAAAAATCTCACATTTGTTTGAAATAGATTGATTTTAGTGGGAGATAAAACCAAACCATTTTTCTTAATACAATTTTCAAATTGATATAAATGTTTCCAGTGAGTTGGGATTGATTCGGAGAATACCAGTATATCAACGATATACACAATGGTAAATTGAGAAAATGGAGATAGAATATCATTCATGATATTTTGAAACTCACTGGGAGCATTTTTGAGTCCGAACGGCATTACATTCCATTCGTAATGACCAAAGGGAACATTGAAGCCAATTTTATACCTATCTTTGGGATGGATTTGGATTTGCCAAAATCCAGATTTGAGATCGAACTTAGAAAAGACACAAGCATTGTGAAGTCTTTTCAGAAGATCTCTCTGATGAGGAATTGGGTATCTTATCCATTGTAAAACCTGATTTAGAGGTTTATAATTGATAACTAAGCGAGGACTACCTCGTTCTAATTCAGCAGCTTTTCTTACATAGAAGGCTGCACAACTACAAGGAGATTTGGAAGGCCTGATCAGGTGTTTAGCCAACAATTGTTGGATTTCTTGTTTGCAATATTCCATAAGTTCGCTATTTATTTGAATAGGGTGAGCTTTTGTAGGAATTTTTCTTTCATCGAATCCTGGTTCATATGGAAGACGAACAACATGCTGGGATTTGTACCAGAATGCATTTGGGAGATTGGAACAAAGTTCCTCTTGGAGATGTTTTTGATATTGAATTATTTGAGCTTGAATTTTAGGATCAAGAAGCTGATCAATAATTCTTTTATATTCAATTTTTTGTTTAAAGAAATTTAATTGATGTTGTTTTAAAGTTATGAAATTTAAAAAAAGCCTTTTTGTGACTTGATTAAGTTCATAGATTTCTGGTTTAAATAAAATGGAAATTCAAGTTTTGTTCCTAAATAGGAAGTTTGAATGCCTTCTTTCGATACTGTGAAGGGTGAAATGGAATTGATAAAAGGTGTCCCTAATATCATTGTTTGTTTCATATTTCTTACAAGAAGAAAATATTGTTGAATACAAATTTTGTCCTTGCGGATATGGGCATTAGGTAATTTATGGAATATTTCAAGACGAGAGTTGTCAGTTGTGTACAACTTCTGTGTGGTCTTCTTGAAATATTTAAAAGGAACAATTCCTTTTTTGATACAATTCATATCAGCTCCTGAGTCTATCAGGGCTATGACAGACATGAGTGTTTCATTTTGAATGAACAAATCAATAGCCACAAACCATTTTTGAATGGTAACATTGTGAGGAATGACTTGTTTTTGGTTAATATTATTTAAAAATTGTGATTCATCTAAATCTTTGGTAGAAGCAGAGGGTTCACCAATGAGCTTGTCTATATTTGGTCGATTGTTTTGAAGTGTTTGAATTTGAAGGTTGATTAAAGTTTGATTTTGTTTAAGGAGAGTAATCTCCTTTTTAATCGTATTAACTTCAAATTGAAGATCAGAAAGGCTAGCTGGAGAGGAGGAAACAGTAGATCGCTTAAATCGATCTATGATTTCTTTGTGATCATAAAATGGGTTTATGATTTCGGGAACTGGTTTTGGTTGAGTTATGGCAGTTTTAATATGTTGAAGATATTCAGTCTTCAAATTTGGATCATCTATTTTATCCACAAAATCTAACATAATTTGGGATTGTTTGGAGTTGGACAACATATTAATTGTTTTGGGTTTAGAATGATGACAATGGCAAACACCTGCTTGACAAGTGTCAGATTGATCTGAGACGGTAGAATCCGATGAGTGGTTTAAATTCCCTATTTGGAATTCATCATCAGTATATTCAACCTCAGTATCAACTAAGGTAGCAAGAAACATATGTTTCATTTTGTCAGGAATATCCAGAGATTGGATCTTATGGGCCGTTATGCAATTCTTTGCATAATGGCCAGGCATGCGACATTTAAAGCAAACAGGCTTGGATGTGGGCTTACCATGTTTCTTATAAGCCTGTGTGGGCTTATGAGTCCCATGTCTTTTGGGCTTGCTATAGTATTGCTCTAAATCTGTTGCAGGCTTTGGGCCATAAGGCCTTTTGGACTTAAATTGTCTAGCAGGATGAAACCTGTATTTTTGCTTTGAAGTATACTGGACTGGGGCCCTAAATTCTTCAAAACCATATTGTTGGCAAAAATCACCTAATTCCTTAGGTCCATTAACATGTTGTTTCTTAAGTTGTCTTTTTAACCTAAGATCATTGCATATTTGAAGGGTGCATTTATTGATAAATGCAATTAAATCCCCAAAGGTTAACTGGTCGTAAGGAATATCTCCATTAGATTGTTCTTGGAGTTTCCATGAACAGTTTCAGCAAAGATTTCAGGAAGGCCTGAAATGAACTTTCTTTTCCAGAATGGGTTTGCTGCATCATTCTGGAGCATGACTTTCTTCATAAAGATATCCTTATACCATCTAAAATGGCTAAGGATTGGACATTTATGAACCATGAGAAGGTCCTTTGCTTTTCCTTGATATTCATTGGGATTACCAATAAAATGTCTGAGGATAGTGCAAACTAGAGTAGGAACACAATCAGGAATGATCTGTCCCTCTTCTGTTTTCATAGGTTGACCATCTGGTCCTATTTTGACTGAATGCATGATTTCTCTTTTTTCTGCAAAAGAGAGATAGTGATCCCACCATCCTTTAATCATGCCTGAAAAACGTGCAACAATAGCAGTTGCAATCGTAAGATCATCCTTATTTTCAATACGATGGGTGCAAGCCATCATTACCATTTCCTGAGTTACTTCAATAATGGCTTCTTCTGAAAGACCATCTATGTTCCAGATATAGAGGTCTTTCGTTGAAAAAGAACCAAAAGCTTGAATAACTCGTTCTTCATACTG